>LNAC01000135.1:143623-205067 GCA_002007465.1 Ailurus styani
CCACCCCACCCCCACCCCCCTGGGGAAATACCAAGAGTGCTAAAGACATCACCCTGCTTTGGCATTTGAAATTCATTCCTGTCTTCAGAGTACAAAAATTGAATGCTAGAATTCATATCGCACGGTGTTCAAAAACATTTCAGGGAGATCTGGGGGAACTTTGATGAAGTCAGCCCTGTAGGCTGGGGTTCAGTTTGTGAGCCTTTTATCATAAATATTTTGTGCCATAATTCTAAAAATATCAACAGTTCTCCCCAAATTATACTGTCTTTTATTTGTTTCTTTTGGAGGATTAAAAAAGGAATTTTCCTTTTTTCCCCTCAACTCCTTTTCTTTCGTGCCCTTATTTTTCTAGGCCTTTTTCATTACTAGAGGGGATTATGATAATGACAAAGTATACCATCAAGCCTGGGTACAGAAAACAGACAAAGAAAAGAAGCAATAATTTGCATGGAGGAAGGAGTGTGAAAAAAACTAAGCATGAGAGAATTATAGACACATACAGATCTACTTTTCCTATATCAGAACCAAATGCAAATGTGTGTGTGTGTGTGTGTGTGTGTGTGTGTGTATGTGTGTGTGTGTGTGTGTGTGTGTTTTCGTGTTTTCTAAAAGCGATGTCGCTATGAACTCTTGGCCGCCATAAGCCAGTTATCCCTGTGGTAACTTTTCTGACACCTCCTGCTTAAAACCCAAAAGGTCAGAAGGATTGTGAGGCCCCACTTTCACAGTCTGTATCCGTACTGAAAATTAAGATCAAGTGAGCTTTTGCCCTTCTGCTCCACAGGGGGTTTCTGTCTTCCCTGAGTTCCCCTCAGGATACCTGCCTTACCATTTGACAGTTGTAGGGCCCCAGCCAAATGCAAATACGTTGATTTGTTCCTATAAAAATAGTGGTGAGGCAGACAATATCTTTTCACACAAAACGCAGGTTAAATCATTTAATAATCATGGGCTTTGTGCTTGACATGTTCAATATAATCTCTCTTCTTATAATCTTGAGATATGAGATCAAGTATTTATCTGAATATTTGAAGTTGTAAAGACCTATCATTTCTTTTTACCAATGCCTGTTTGAATCTTGCCTGCTGTGATCCATCCTTGAAGAAAAAACTTGATCTTCAGTTATGAGCCTCCAGCAGGTGGATAGGTTTTCTGTCCGTTACAGTGCACGGGTATTGATAAGCTTAATGGGGAGGACCTCCATTACAGATCAGAGAGTATGTCCTTAAATTTTATTCCATAGTCTATAGGAATTAAATGGCTCAATTTTTTACTAATTGTTGATTTTTTTTTTATTTAAAATGAAACTACGTAAACATGTACTTAAAGCAAAGAGTCCTTGGTCCTTTTTAGTAAGAACCTCTTTTCAATTTCGAGACCTCATAAACTTCTGACATTGATTTTTTGTATTTGTCAAACCCTTGCATTTGATGACCAATAGTATATTGATAGAAAAGATGTTTTACTAAATCAACAGCCCTAAAAGAAAGAAAAAATGTGTAGTTACCTGATATAGTAGTGAAAAGGATATTGTAGTGAAAGACCCAATGATTTTTAAAGAGTTAATGCACAATACAAATTACTGTACATGGTTATTAATGTTTGGATTCTTTGAGGGCCTCTCAGAATTGTGCTGGTCTTCAGTATACTTAACTGGTTGAAGATAATAGCACTCCTTTGCTATTGTCCCTACCTTAAACACACTCTAAAGCACATAATAAGTTCACACTGAATACATCACTTACTGCTTTTAGGTATTAAAAACATTGGCTCAAGGGTGCCTGGGTGGCTCAGTGGGTTAAAGCCTCTGCCTTCAGCTCAGGTCATGATCCCAGGGTCCTGGGATGGAGGCCTGCACTGGGCTTCCTGCTCGGCGGGGAGGCTGCTTCCTCCTCTCTCTCTGCCTGCTTCTCTGCCTACTTTCGATCTCTCTCTCTGTGTCAAATAAATAAATAAAATCTTAAAAAAAACCAAAAAACAAAAAGCAAAACATTGGCTCAAAATAGCTGGCTGGTGGAATACTTATGAAAACATTATATTCATGGTATGTGTTTGGTGTTTTTAAAATTTGTTTATCATTCTTCCTTCAATCCCTTTTATATGTAATCAACACGTAGATTTTAAGAACAGTAGAGTTTTAAAGAAATTAGATATTATACAAGTGGGAAGAGCTTTGTACATTTCTTGACACGTACAACACTCAATCCATGGTAGCCCTTCATATCTATCTCCTTCAGTGCTTCCCCATTTTCTGTCCCAGCAGGTTCCAAATGAGGATTCTAAGTGAGACTGAAATTAGTTGTAACTTATTTACCTGATTTCTCACTTGAATTGATGACAACTCTAGCTATAATCTAATATTCCCGTCTGCCACTTCAATCTCTTTTCATTCCCCATGTTGCTACTAGATATGTTCACCAGTGAAGTTGCCACTAGTTACCCTTTTGTTTTTCCCCATTTTCCCTTATTTGAAGAAAACCCAAGTGATCAGTATAATTCATTTGTAGCCATAATTGATAAATACACTGCCTTGTTTGCACAGATAATCTTGAAATGGTTGCATCAAAGCCAAATCCATTTTACTGTGTTTCTTCCTTCTGTTTGGATTTTATATAAAGATTTAAAATGTCATTCCTCCCAGTGAACAAGACTGATGGTCACAAAGACACAGAGGGACAGCAAAAGAAGGAGGAAGGTTTGTATAACAGGAATTCTTTCCAAGTTCCTTGGCAGGCAAATTGTACTATCTCAAAGTCTTCCTACATGTACTTGTAGCATCACATAAACCTATATTGCCAAGAAATAGGCCCAAATCAGTTCCATTATAAGATATGAATAGTGTTTTCTACTATGTTATCTGTTGCCAAAAATAAACTCCTTTACTTATGTTTTTAGCTGGTTTCTATTTGCTTAAGAAGACCCCAGTGTTCATGAATTATACTGTTGTAAGAGGGGTAATGGGCACTTTTCATTCTTTTTGACATTTGAAACTCCTTCTATACTTGGGAACTCCTCTGTCCAATGAAGCAGAACCAGGCTCTCCTCCAGTTTGCAGGAGAAACTGCAAATACCACACACTTATTCTCCTAGGCTTCCTGGTATCTAGGACCCAGACTTAGGCACTAGATTGTACAAGTCAGACTGCCCCCCAACTCAGACTTTGCATAAAGAAATGATGAAATGACATGAGAAGCAGGGACTACGTGGAATTAATCTTAATTATGGCTGGTGGCAGAGATTAACAACATCCAATTTCAAGAAATAACTATTCCAGCAGCAACATCCATTATGTAGTTTTGATAGCTTTGGCAATAACTGTGTCTGGTGTTTAGTGTCAGCGGCATGGGTGCGTTCACCAGATGGTTCTGCAGCATTATTCAGTTCTGTTACTGGCTACAAAACCTCCAAGTCTTGTCTTCTGGAATCCTGAAGATTCCATGAATTCCACTCCCCACCTCTGCCACCCAATGTCTCTTTAATAAATAATCTCTCCTGTTTAAATCACTAAGATTCTGATGCTTTAAACTGGGAGCTGTGACTGGATAAAAAGATATGTAATATACAAACCTTAACATTATTAATTTATTGTCTAAATGATAGTCATGCAGTAAGACTTTTGGGAAAGAGCAAGTGTGGGAAGAAATGCATAACTGTAGATTAAATCACTGTGAACTGACTGTTCATTAGGTATTAGCTCATTAAAGATGAACTGAATAGGTGATCACAAAGCCACACTCTGGCCATGTCTCTGTAGAGTATTTCCATGTCCTGGCAGCCAGAATGATTTGGAAGAGTCATAATATGCACAGGCACCTTTTTGATTATCTCTCTTTGAATTAACCTCCCAAATCTACTACTTCTCTGGTGGAAAAAAAATGTATATATTAGAACTTGTTTCTTCTTTAGTTTCTGGGCTTAGTTCTATAATGAAAAATTCATGGTAAAGTTCAATTGTAAAATTTATAGACAGAGCCATAGACAATCTACTTTCATCCCATCTTTTTTTTTTTTGCCTTGCTTACCATGTAAATAGCTAACACAAAGTGTGCAATTAGTATCTGTTAAATAAAGATAGCAAACACTAATGCACCACTTATGAGCCAAGTGTTCACTTATATTAACTTACTTCCTCCTCATAATAACCTCTGACATAGGCACTGTTATTATTCCCTAATTAGTCCTTTTTATTGGGGGGTGGCTGGAGAGAACAAGAAATGGACACATTGAAGGATTAAGTAACTTGCCCAAAGAAAGTGAGCAGAAGTGATCCCAGCTCAAGAAGGATGACTATGGAGTCTACGCCTTATATTTTTTTAATTCAGCTGATAGTCATTCGGCACCCACCATATGTCAGGCACAAAAATTCAATGATGTGTATATTATTTTGCCCTCAAGGAGCTCACTATGTCAGAGAAATAGACATAACAAATAATTAAAGTGCAATTATTCTATGATAGAAAAGAGGTTTGTTGGGACACAAGGAGGTGATAAACTTCACTCTGAATGAAAGAAGCCCAAGGAGGACATCTGAGAGCAGGGGATGCAGCAGCTGCGATTTGAAATTATTTTTCAAGAATATGGAATTACATTCTAGGCAAAGGGAATACCTTATACAAAAGGTAAAACAGTGTATTTGTGAACATAGTGAGGCAAAACTGAGGCATGAAGCTGGAGATGTAAGCAAAGCCCAGATAACAAAGAAAACTCTATGTTATGTTAAAGAACTGTTATTTTATTCGAAGGCAATCGGGAGCCATCGAGGAAACTTAGAGAGTTAGATGAACAGATCTGCACTTAAGAAAGATGTTTCTGGCTGTATAGTGTTGAAATAAAGGGGGTCAAGTTTAGATGGAAGCAAAAGAGGAGACTACTAAAATAGATTAAATATACGAGGATTTACATGGGTGAGAAGTTTAGGGTAAAGAGAACATTGACTCAAGAGATAATTAAACATAGAATTGGTAGGGCTTATAAATCTACTGGGTATTAGTAAGGGAGGGGTGGTAATAGAGAGGTAGAATGCTTCTGTTTCTCTATTTGGGTCTGCACCAATTAACATAAGATACATTTAGCTTCTGGTTTTCTTTTTCTTTAAAATATTTTCATTCTTCTTGCAAGCTTTTTATTTGTCATTTCAGTGTTCCTTGAGACTCAAAGTTTTATCCTCTTTTATTGTGCTTTTATGTTTATTTATATCCTTGTGCCGCTTTGGCTTTAAGATGCTTTATGTCTATGTTGGATTGAAATATTGTATACATATGTATATCTTTAACACACATCTACATAAAACTTCTAGAGGGCATCCTTTACTGCAAATTGAATGTTTTTATGCATCCTGCTTTTTTAGTTTGTCAAATAAATATTGTTATTTATATTACTAATATGTTTGATGGCCCAGTTGAGAGTACATCTTTTATATGTTCTTTTTATGAATCTTCAGCATTTTTGGATGCAGGGATATAGCTCTATAAATAATATTTTTTGGAAAGAAGAGGACAGTCAGAGTTCTAGCAGTTAAAGCTGGCACTGCTTATTCAGAAATCTCTCTTTGAAGTTAAATATTTCTACTTTCAAATCAAGTATTTTTTATTAGAAAAGATAAGTTCTGCTCTTAGTAGCTAAACATGACCAAAGCATAATTATTTTCAGTGAAAAAAAGTTGAAATTAATTGAATGACAATACTTCTCCCAGAGATTTATGTAATAAACTACATAATTCATGTACCTGTGTTTATTACAAATCCTGCCTCAAGAGAATTTCAAGCTGAGCTTTTTTATTCCATTAAGTATATATGAATATATATTTTTTTATATTGCACAGATACAGAGATAGACAGATAGGTAGATGATTGATAGGCATTTAAGTAGACTGAGATATAATTGTAGAAACGTTTATTAAAACAATACTGACAATGCCTCGCACAGTGTGATGGAGAGAGTTGTTTGGACTTAGGAACTACTGGTTGAATAAATGCACAGGTGAAGCTATGTAACATCACTTTTGTTTAGGGATGCAATGATTTCAAAGGAAAATGTCACCACCTTACGTTTCTAAGTTTCTTTCAATGTTTTGCATCATTAGTCTCTTCAGATCTGACAATTCAACTAGTACATGCTCATAGCTTTGCTACTGAGCCAAATAAAATTGGAGGATTCACTTCTGAGCCTGTTGAGTTATACAAAGAATCAGGACTTGCAATTGCCTTGATTCTTCTTTCCCCTTGATATCTTTCCCTATTTGTATAAATTAAAAATTAGGATAAAGTATTGTCTTTCATTGTCATCATTAATATCTCAATTTAATTTCTTTATGTCACATTAATTCTGCTCAATGCATTCTGCTGTTTCTAGATGATGCTTGACAACACTTCAATTTCATCAACTCAATGAATACTAATTCACTAAAAAAAGTACAAACCAGTCTGTTTAATACCATGAAGATCTTCTTTTTTTTAAGATTTTGTTTATTTATTTGAGAGGGAGAGACAGCAGGAGCAGGGAGGAGGAGCACAGGGAGAGGGAGAAGCAGACTCCCTGCTGAGCACGGAGCCTGATGCGGGGTTCAATCCCAGGAATCATGACCTGAGCTGAAGGCAGACACTTAACTGACTGAGCCACCCAGGCACTCCAGCACCATGAAGATCTTTTTATAAAAAGGCTATCTGAAAATATATTTTTCTATTTTGAAAGATTCTTTCCCTTTGCATATGTTTGTTGTCTTTGTGCATTTTTTGGTTTCTTGGTACAGGCTTCTCTTCCCTCTGATGATGCGGTTACTCCTTATAGTATCACCGCACTGCCATATTCATCCAAAGATGTTCTGATCCCAGTAATGTTGTCAAGAGGCCTCTCTCTGAGAACAGTTTGTAAAGTGATTGACATGTTATTGTTATACACATCAGCTTCAGTACTTTCACCAACCAATTATGAAATGTTCAGTATCAAAGACTGTTAGCTAAAACATTAAAAAATAAAACTGTAGGATTATGTAGAAAAAATTTAGACTCAATTTTTAAACTAGATTTAAAATTATAAAATTTTCACACTCTTGGAAAAAATGTGACTATTTGCCATGCACTTACTCCTTGATATTTAAGGCTGGTGGTGTGGGTGGGTGTGTGTGTGGGGGGCTGGGGGTAGTCATCTACTATCTGCCAGGATGCTAAACATTGAGACTTGAGGATGTGTGAGTTCAGTTAAATGAGAGGTTCATATTATCAAATAATGACTGTGAAATGGGATAAGTAGATAATAAAGATGTGTACTGACAGGATGGGAATACAACAACAACAACAAAAGAAGCAGGAATAGGTAACTTATAGAAAAGTCAGGAAAGGTTTTTTTGTTTTGTTTTGTTTTGTTTTTTAAGATATGTATTTATTTATTTATTTGTCAGAGAGAGAGAACGCAAGCAGGCAGAGTGGCAGAGGGAGAAGCAGGCTCCCCGCCGAGCAAGGAGCCCGATGTGGGACTGGATCCCAGGACCCTGGGATCATGACCTGAGCCGAAGGCAGCTGCTTAACCGACTGAGCCACCCAGACATCCCAAGGAAAGGTTTTAAACAGAAAATAGTTTTTGAGCCATGATTTCAAAAATGTACAGTGAATGTAGAAAAGCCTTAACCTGAAGCTCGAACCCTAGGGAAATCAAATTTTATATTGTCAATTTTTAAAGAAAATTTTTTAAAAATAAAGGAAAGCCATGGCCAAAGAATTTGAATTTGAATATATCCAAATCTAGAGAATACAATACATTAACCAGAAATTATTATGTTCATTACTTAAAAGAAAAAACTGCTTATTCTTTCAAACCTTGAATCTGCTGACAGTTTTGCTAACATAAATAGCACATTTTAGGTATTGTTTATGTCTGTTTGACAAAAATGCAAATAGCAGTAATATAGCATAACTATTCCTAGTTTTATTAAAAATGAGATTAGTGATGGGTAAAATAGCTGAATTATTGGCATTGAGCATGAACTGTTTTTCCACTCTAGTGCAGTTACTATATACTATTCTGCCAAATTTTTATCACATTTTTTCTATTGGGTATACTTCCAAGAGTCACAATAATAGTGAGTCACCATAAAAAAAAATTGTTCCTATTCTTTCCTTACTCATTATGCTAGAATGAGTTTGAATTTTTTATTGGAAGGAATGTACAATGCCTTTTCCTGTAATGATAAATAACAATGACAAGTTGGGTAGGCAGAACATGAAGTCTTTTCTGTGCTGGAGAAATCTCTTACAAGTATATATCAGGGGAGCGGGGTGGCTCAGTTGGTTAAGTGACTGCCTTCAGCTCAGGTCATGATCCCAGGGTTTTGGGATTGAGTCCTGCATCAGGCTCCTTGCTCAGCAGGGAGCCTGCTTCTCCCTCCACCTGCCGTTCCCCTGCTTGTGCTCTCTCTCTCTCTCTCTCTGATGAATAAATAGATAAAATCTTTTTAAAAAGTATATATCAAGGATAGATTTTTGTGAGATACTTGTCTAACTAACAAATGAGCTGACATCAGATTGGTGAGAGCTATACAAGCATCATATTATTTTGAGATTGTGCCGTATTCTCTCCTTTAGATTCCAATATTAAATCACATATATCATCTGTTTCTCTTTCTCTAAATGGATGAATGAGGTGGAAAAAAAAAAAAGAAGAGTTTCAGTGGGATTTAGTGACTGACCCAAGATTACGACATACCCAGTAGAGGAATGAGTTAATACAAAGTCCCTGTTTCTGACTCCTGGTTGATCCAACTTGTGAATAAGACTGCATTTTGTCTCTTGCAGCCTGAGCTATATTTGAATTTAATATTCAAGAACCAATTTTATTAATGGTTTTGTGTGAATTTATGTATAGTGTTTTTGCCAGAATTATTTTACCTTATTTGTGCAATTTGATTTCTCTTGAGCATTTTGATGATCCATTCTTTTACCTAACCCTGTACTTTGTAGACACCAGTGACTGAGAAGAGTGAAACTCAGATTTGAAATCCAAACTCAACTAGTTGCAAAATATGAAACACAGTAACGATAGAAATAAAATCTTGGCATTTTTTAAGAGAGACTTTATATAAATTAAAGCAACCTGGGGGCAGTAAAATTGATGCGTTGACACTAACATACCAAATTCACATAGCAATTATAGTTCTGTTGAGTAATAGCACAGTAGAAACTTACAACGCTAACCAAATTTATGTACCCTGGTACTGTTTATGTTGTGTCATTTCCTACAAGAAAATATATTTAGATATGATAGGCATGGATTGTTTTTACTCAAATAGATACACATTCAGTATAGAATGCCCAGAAAATAACTTTCAAAATATGTCAAAAATACATTTATTTACTGTGTTTTTTTTAAAAGATTTTATTTATTTATTTTACAGAGTGAGATCACAAGTAGGCAGAGAGGCAGGCAGAGAGAGAGGAGGAAGCAGGCTCCCCCCTGAGCAGCGAGCCTGATGTGGGGCTCGATCCCAGGACCCTGAGATCATGACTTGAGCTGAAGGCAGAGGCTTTAACCCACTGAGCCACCCAGGTGCCCCTATTTACTGTTTTTTTCCTCCCAATGTTTGCATTTGTCTTTCTCAAGATACAGATTCAAGTCACTAACTGTATTCTTTCAGCCTGATGATTAGCAGCAAGTGTAAGAAACTAAAATTTCTATAGGTTCCAGGCAGGTTTTTTTGTTTTTTTTTTTTTTAAATAGCAAGTTGGTGTTACTTAGTGAATGATGGGAACAGTGACCAATTGAAAAGTACATGTCCCAGCTAAAAGGTTAGTCGCTACTTTGTTCCAGCAAGCAACTCACATGTTGGACTGTGAACCCAGGGTTGTCAGATCTTTAAAGTTTACAAAAGCAGGCAGAAATCTTGATTTTTATAGGTATTAACTAATTCTAAATTTAAGAAGACCAATTGGGCCAAATAAGCATGTCTCTGTGCCATAGTTTGTCACATGGAACTCTAAGTAGAGACATGATTCTGTAGTAATGATCATGCTGCCCTTCAATAAGGACCTTGGTACTGGTCAGGTTCCTACTGTCCTTTGCTCTTTCATTGTCTGTTTAATCAGTGTCATAAGAAAGCCATAGAATATTTCCATTGTATCTTTATAGATGGAAAGGCTTCTCACAATTGTAAACGGTTGTCACGGGAAGAGTTGTTATTTGTGCTCATGCATTTTCAATGATTGTTATTATTCCCTACAGCCTAATATTACTGATATCCTTAAATAAAACTTGATTATGCAAAGCTTCTTATTAAATCAAACTTTGGTTATTTGAACTTAAAGGAAATGATATGGTTTATTTTCTATACTCCCTCTTGAGAAAGTAAAGTACCTGACTGACTCATTGTTTCGTCTCATTTCTGGAACATTCCCCAGGAAATAGAAGATTGAATGAAAATAATTTATTAATAGAAGTTTGCTAATTTAGTCATCCATTCATTAAGTAAAATTTTCCTTAGCACAAATTGTATGCCAAGGATGTTATTAAATATCACTTTATATATGTGGATTATTAACTCAGGCTAGAAAACCATTCTGCTTCAGGGGAAAAAATTACACTGGTACTCAATTTAATGAGATAAAAGCCACATTTTTTTCAACCTTATTGAGGTATAGTTAACCACATTATAAGGCATTTAAAGTATACACCATGATGATTTGATATATGTATACATTGTGAAAGGATTTCTAGTTAACTAATACATCCAATGAAATATAATCTACATTTTAAAGTATAAACTTACATTTTGTCTTCAGTTCTCTGTAGAACTTTTAGGAAGATGTCACTTTTTTTTCTTAAGTCTCCTTCCTAGAAAAGTATAAGATCAGATCATACTATGTATCGCTAAGCAGATGTCTGAGGATGGCTTGGCTAATCAAAACTTTTACCCTGTATACCAAATAACTTTAGGGGGAAAAAGCCACATACTACAAGTCCACTAGTAAAAAAAAAAACAAAAACAAAACATCAAGGTCTCATTAATTAATTTTAAATTTATTGTTGGTTTAAAGGATTAGAATTTGACAGCTCAAAACTATTTAACTTTGTGTAAAAAAAATTATTGCTCCTATATGATGAATAATAATGGACCTTTGCTCACCTGACTATTCTCTACAAAGGCAAATTTTTAAAAAATCATGCCTCAAAAATAGTGTTTGATGGTCAAGTAGATGAAAGTGAACTCCCAACTTCAAACAAGTTCAGTTTCATGTGTTCTTAAAGAGCAATCTCTTCATATCCTTATCTTTTATGTTAAGATTTTTAGCAATATGCCAACTGACTCATCGTATCAATCAATCAATCAATCAGGCAGTCATATACTTGTATCAGACCACAGTCTATAGTAACAGCAGGACTGGATCACCAAAATAAAGAGAAGCTTCCAAGCATCCGAATCAGCCAGGGTCACCTGTGCTAACTTAACCAAAATCAGAAGTAGCCCCATGTTGTGAAGAGAGAGAGAAGTACATGTTAACATAATACGGTCTGTTTATGTCGGTCATCGTCTTCATTTGAACTCTAGATGTGTCATCAAACTACATGACCAACTTGAAGACTGCAGTGTCTTTCTGTAACAAGTTGGCTTGTAAACAACAAAATATACTTTTTTCATCAAGGATTTGCATTTTCTTTTTGAGATTCATCTTTCTCATATTGTAGCTTACTAAAGGTAGTAGGCAGAATAATGGCTCCTGAAGATATCAATGTCCTAATTCCCAAAATCTGTGAATATGTAAATTACATGGCAAAGGAGAATTAAGATTGCAAATAAAATTACAGCTGTTAATCAGCTGACCTTCTCAGGAAGAGAATCCTGGATTATCTAGATTGGCTCTATGTAATCACAAGGTTCCTTAAAAGTGGAATAGGGAATTGGAAGAGGGAATCAGAGATGGCAGTGTGAGAAAACTGCCTGACAAAGTGTGTCCATGAGCCAAGGAAAACGGGCAATCTCTTGAACTGCAAAATGCAAGGGAATAGATTCTCCCCTAGAGCCTGCAGAAAGGAATACAGACCTTCTAACACCTGTCAACACCCCCAGGCAGGGCTTCTGACCTACAGAGCCATAGATATTAAATTTGTGCAGTTATAAGCCACTTAGTTTGTGATAATTTGTTACAGCAGCCAAGAAACTAATATACGGAGGAACTTTAATTTTTTCATTAATTTTAATATTAATTTTTTCCATTAATTAAAAAAAGTTAAAATTTTCAGACTTTTCTTAAAACATTGTATATTTCTTTATTCATTTATTTTCAGGAGGTAATCCACAACAGCCAGGTCGACATTTCCAGAAGCAACCAGGAAATGGAAAGAAATGAACAAGAAGCTTCCAAAACACACAAAAGTGATGTTCTTGGAACAGAAATGGTAACTACTTAGAAAGACAATACTTTCTAAACAGTTTACAAAGCTGTGTGGAAATTCTGACCTTGTTGTAAGCAACTGCTTTTAATGTCTTTTGTGTGTTTAATATCAATACATAGCAGTGTCTATGTGCATACTTTGCAGTTGACATTCTTTGAAAAATAAAATGAGCACCCTTAAAATACGAGTGCACTTTAGATGTTAATTCATATATATTCTGTTATAGCATGAGCCCATGCATTCAAATAAGGGATAGAAGTTTAATTAACATCTCTCAATGTTCACTAAAGTCTTGAAAGAAAATCACTGTGAAATGAAGAATATACATATAGTACTAAAATAACTGACTTTTTAAAAACAATTGTTTATTTAAAATTATCTTTAAACATAGGCCTCTCATCTTAAAAACCACACTGAGGAAATAAGCCAAGCTTCTCAGTTCCATCAGTATGTTCAAGAAACAGGTAAGAATCTGTTATTATTGGACCCCAATATACCTTGCTCCTGCTGATGTGTCTGTGTTTGAATGGAAGCCTTCCAAAGCACAATCCCTCCCACTGAGTAAATTTAGTAACTATGACTCATGGTCCCAAAGGGGACAAAGTAGTATTTCTATATATAATTAGGTTCTGTATGTGGTAATAGATGCAATAAGCTTCTGAAACAGTTCACTGCCCATCAGCCTTATGAATTCATCCTAAAAGCCTAGAAGGTGGTACACCAGCCACGTCTGAATTGCTTTTTTGCCTCAGGGACCTAGAATAAAACTTAATGTTTATCAACCTCCCTGGGAACAGAAATGTTATCTGGATTGTATTACTTTTAATAACATATTTAAACATTTCTATATTCAGTTTTGCAGCCTACAAATATGAGATTAAACTACAGACAACTCTGTGCGAGTTTGCATAAGACTTGTACAGTGTGTCTTGCCTATAAAAGGGGAATGAAAGTTTTGGTGTCTTGAAGAGCTATAAGGGACGACTTAAGCCAATTGTGACCTAATCATTACTTGGTTCTATCTATTTTGGCTTTATTTTGGTTTTCCTAAAGGAAGTAGGTCTTGAAACTTGAAAAATATATACAATTAAAATAAACAACAGTTTCATCACTTATGACTTCCCATGCAGAGATAACCACCACCACTCTTCTTCCTGTATTTCTTGACGTATATTAACTTACAATGAAAGAGTGCCATATATACCTCGAATCTTTTTATTTAACGTATATTCCGAGAAGCTTCCCACAGCATTACAATTTCCTTCTCAAACATCATGTTTGTTACATAACACCCCCGGTATTCTTTTCTGTTTGTAGTCATCGATACACCTGAGGATGAAGAGATTCCGAAGTTTTCAACTAAGTTTTTAAAAGAGCAATTTGAAAAGTCTGCCCAGGACAAGGTCCTTTATTCTGACAAAGAGATGACCCCAGCCAAGCAGAGTAAAGTAAGACAGTTTCTGTACATAGAAATATGTCAAGTGTAAAACCAGATATAAATGCTTACTATTTTCAAATTATTGAATGTTTGATGCGGTTTTTCAAATAAATCCCAAGCCAGTACTCCTCTATTCCGTAAGAAGGATATTATTCTACATGAGAAAAGCAGTAGAGTTAAAACTTTTCTCACTAGGAAAAAAAAATGGAAAAATTATATGTGTTCTAAAGTTTAATAACTAGCATTAGATAAAATAATAAAGTCAATTTTAAATGTCAGATACTCTGCTTAAAATTCCAAGGAAAACAAAACAACCCTCAAAAGTGCTTTAAGACTTTTATTGTTTCCCTCTAGATCACTTAGCATAGCATATTAAGCAAAGGAGGAAGAATAATCAAGATTATGTGTTACTGAACTGTTGATGTATTGAATGGGGAATATAACTCTGAAAGTGCGATGAATTATAGGAAAGATAGTAACAAACACTAAATATTGCTCCTAAGTAGGTCTCTCAAAGGAGTCTGTCACCTGTTGTTTCCAATGGAGATATCGTAGCAGGTGGACAGGTGAGGGGCAGTGCCTAGGAAGTCTTCACCACTACACCCATTTTAATAAGATTTGACTTTCTCTCCCTTAAAGATCGGAAGTGAATATCAAGAGACTTTAAAACCATCACCAGTTGTGGGTACCTCTTCCACTTCCTGCATGTCGACCTGCCAGAGGAAGGAAACATCAGCCACAAAACACAGTGAGCACAGTGCCACTTCCTCAGCTCTGGTACAAGTTAATGCCACTGCTCTGGGAAAGAGAGAAGAATTTCCTCCTCCCCCACCTGATACATTTCAAACTCCAATAGATATGACAGCATTTTCCCAGTCCCCTGAATTCCCCAACCCTCCTAGAATACCACCAGTACCCAAAGAATTATATTCTAAGCAAAGAAATTTGTATGAATTAAACCGTTTATATAAACACATGCACCCTGAGTTAAGAAAAAACTTAGAAAAAGATTATATCAGTGAGGTTTCTGAAATTGTCTCTGGTCAAGTGAACTCAGGGAGCTCAGGTTCAGCAGATGTGCAACAAGCCCGGTATGTTTTTGAAAATACGAATGACAGTTCTCAAAAAGCTCTGAACTCTGAAAGAGAACACTTGGAGTGGGATGAAATTATGAAGGGGGAGGTACAGTCCATGAGATGGATCTTTGAGAATCAGCCTTTAGATTCCATCAATAATGGCTCTCCAGATGAAGATAATATCAACAAGGGCATTGCTGATCAAGAAATCATTGCTGGTGGTGATGTGAAATATACCACATGGATGTTTGAAACCCAACCCATAGATACACTGGGGGATCATTCTTCTGGCACTGAGGAAAATGCTGAGAAAATTCCTGAGCTAGCCAGAGGAGATGTCCACACAGCCCGGTGGATGTTTGAAACAACGCCATTAGATTCAATGAATAAAATGCATCAAGAAGAATCAGTGGTAACTACCATAAAGGACATAACCGGTGGGGATGTCAAGACTGTGAGATATATGTTTGAAACTCAACATCTGGATCAGCTTGGACAGCTTCATTCAGTGGATGAAGTTCACCTGTTGCAACTCAGGTCTGAACTCAAAGAAATTAAGGGAAATGTTAGGAGAAGTATAAAATGTTTTGAATCTCAACCGTTATATGTTATTAGAGATGGTTTAGGTCAAATGCTAGAAATTAAAACTGTTCACAGAGAAGATGTTGAAAAGGGAGATGTGAGAACAGCACGTTGGATGTTTGAAACACAGCCCTTGGACACAATTAACAAGGATATCACAGAAATTAAAGTTGTCCGAGGAATATCCATGGAAGAAAATGTCAAAGGTGGGGTGAGTAGGGCAAAGTGGTTATTTGAAACTCAGCCTTTGGAGAAAATCAAAGAAGAGTCAGAAGAGGTCATCATTGAAAAGGAAACAATAATAGGTACAGATGTCTCCAGAAAATGTTGGATGTTTGAAACGCAGCCATTAGACATTCTAAAAGAAGTTCCTGATGCAGGTCCTCTAACATCTGAAGAGATAATAGGGGGTGATGTACAAACTACTAAGCATTTATTTGAAACACTTCCAATAGAGGCTTTAAAAGATAGCCCTGATGTAGGAAAACTTCAAAAAATTACTGCCTCTGAAGAAGAAAAGGGGGATGTTAGACACCAAAAATGGATTTTTGAAACCCAAGCTCTGGAAGACATTAGAGAAGATAAAAAAGAGTACATACGAACAGTGAAACTTGAAGAAGTTGACAGAGGAGATGTAAAGAATTACACACATAACTTTGAATCAAACAATTTAATTAAACTTGATGCATCACATAAAATAGAGGTGGAAGGAATCACAAGAGGTGCTGTAGAGTTAAACAAATCACTCTTTGAAACAACACCACTATATGCCATTCAAGATCACCTTGGAAAATATCATCAAGTCAAGACAGTCCAACAAGAAGAAATTCTAAGAGGTGATGTAAGAAGTTGTAGGTGGCTTTTTGAAACAAGGCCCATTGACCAGTTTGATGAAAGCATTCATAAATTCCAGATAATTAGAGGAATATCTGCTCAAGAAATACAGGCTGGAAATGTGAAATCTGCTAAATGGCTATTTGAAACCCAACCTCTTGATTCGATTAAATATTTTAGCAATGTGGAAGAAGTAGAAAGTAAAACTGAACAAGCGACAGATATTGTTAAAGGGGACGTCAAAACTTGTAGGTGGCTCTTTGAAACCCAACCAATGGAGTCTCTTTATGAAAAAGTCTCATTAATGACTGGCAGTGAAGAAATTCATAAGGGAGATGTAAAAGCCTGTACCTGGCTCTTTGAAACTAAGCCACTTGATACCATAAAAGATGTCTCCGAAGCAACAGTCAAATTGCAAACTGTAAAACAGGAAGAGATCCAAGGTGGGGATGTTCGTACAGCATGTTTTCTTTTTGAGACAGAAAATCTGGACAGCATACAAGGAGAAGAAGGAAAAGAAATCAAGGCCATGGAAATGGATATCCAAGCTGGGGATGTCTCCAGCATGCGGCATAAATTTGAAAATCAGTCTTTAGATTCTATAAGTTCCAGCTCAGAGGAAGTTTTGAAAAAGATCAAAGCCCTAAAGACTGAAGATATTCAGAAAGGCAATGTTTTAAATTGTAGGTGGCTTTTTGAAAACCAACCAATTGATATGATAAAAGAGAGCCAAGAGGGTGATGAATTAGTTAAGACAGTGACAGACGTACAAGGTGGGGATGTAAGAAAGGGGTGCTTTATTTTTGAGACTTTTTCTTTAGATGAGATTAAAGAAGAATCTGACTGTATCAGCACCAAGAAAACAATTACTGAAGAAGTGATGCAGGGTGATGTAAAAAGCTACAGAATGCTCTTTGAAACCCAGCCACTCTATGCAATTCAAGACCGAGAAGGGTATTATCATGAAGTGACAACAGTTAAAAAGGAAGAGGTAACTCATGGAGATGTACGAGGAACTAGGTGGCTTTTTGAGACAAAACCACTAGACTCAATTAATCAGTCAGGGACTGTGTATGTTATTAAATCTGTCACACAGGAAGACATTCAGAAGGGAGATGTTAGTTCTGTCAGATACAGATTTGAAACCCAGCCATTGGATCAGATTTCAGAAGAATCACACGATGCTATGCCCACTGTGGACTATATTCAAGGTGGGGATGTAAAGACAAGTAAGCAATTTTTTGAGTCTGAAGATTGTGGTAAGAATACTTATATAAGAACAGTAAGTGTCAATGAAATACAAAAGGGCAATGTTAAAACATCTACTTGGCTATTTGAAACCCACACCTTAGACGAGCTGAGAGGAGAAGGGTCAGAATATGAAAATATCAAAACAGTCACCCAGGAAGATATGCAGAAAGGTGATGTTAAGCAGGCAGTATGGCTTTTTGAAAATCAAACTTTGGACTCTATTAAGGAAGCAGATGAAAGCACCCCAAAAATCATCAAGGAGGAAATCCCTCCCTCTGATGTCAAGACAACTACATGGCTCTTTGAAACTACACCCCTTCATGAATTTAATGAAAATAGGGTAGAGAAGGTAGAAATTATTGGCAAGAGCATTAAGGAAACGTTAGAAGAACTCTACTCTCAAAAAGTTATTGAGTCTCCTGGAATCATCATTGAAGCTGATGAAGTTGGGGATGTTCGAATGGCAAAATACAAGCTAAAGAATCAAGCCTCTCCTGAGATACAGAAAGAAGACATTATCAGGGTTGATCTCAGAAATATAATGGTGAATCTGCTTTCCAAAAGAGACGGTACAAAAAGGGAAATTTGTGTAAGTGAAGAAGAGAAGGGAAATGTTAATTTGACCAAAACTCAATTATTAAACAGATCAATGGAATTTCACGCTGAAAAAGAAGAAATAGTGAGTGGTGATGTACAACAAACAATAAAAAACCTGTTCTCTGAGGAAAAATCTGTAAAGAAAGGCATTTTAATTCAGGAAGATGAAAGAGGAGATGTTAATATGACTATCTATTGTCTTCTTCATGAAAACACTGGTGACACAGTTAAGCGTGAAGAGGTAATAGGGGGTGATGTAAAACGTACCATTCATAATTTGCTATCTTCCGTATCAAACAACAAAATATCTGAAAGGGCTAAAATTGATGCCTCTGAGAGGGGAAATGTTCAGTTTTTCACAACATGCATAGAAATTGGAGCTTTGGATTATCTTAAACAGCTCCAGATGGAATCAAGTGAAACACTGACAGCTAGGAAACAAGAAAGAGAGGAAGAAATAATTGGTGGCGATGTGGAAGGTACAAAATTGTTGCTAAAGAAAAGACAGTCTCAGGTGGAACGTACTGTTAATGAAACTGACATCATCCCAGGAGATGTGCATAATACAGTTAAGGTTTTTATGACAGAGCCTCAGACTACATTTTGCAAGACCCCCAAAGAAGAAATTATAAAAGGTGATCTGAAATCAACCCTAAATTCCCTCAGCCAGGCCATAAATCAGAAAACAGTGGCCAAAACAGAAGAAATGACAAAAGGTGACATGCTGGCCACACTCAAATCACTTAAGGAAACAAACCAGCAATGGAAAGAATCTAAACAGCCCAATGCCATCCCCGGGGACATTGAAAAAGCTATTGAATGCCTTGAAAAGACCACAAACACAAGAACAGAAATCCTGAAAAAGGAGCTTATCCGAGATGACCTTGAAATATCACTAAGGAATCTGAAAGAAGCAGAGAGAGCTTTCAAAGAGGTGGATAAAAGAGGTGTAATGAAAGAAGATGTGAAAGGTGTAATGGGAGGATCTTTAGAAAAGCGGAAAACAAAGATGCATCAGACGGCCGTCCAGAGGGACACGAAAAGTGTTCTTCAGCCAAGACCAGGACCATTTGAGCCAGCAGCCAGGTGGCAAGGGGGAGCAGACATTCCCAGTCAAACTACGGGCAAATCTTATCATGGGACGTTAACGGAAGAAAGAACTGAAGTTACTCTCCCAAAAGCCCCCAAAGGCACTGTAAAGATTGTCATAGATCGTGAACAAAACAACGATGCTCTTGAGAAAAGCCTTAGAAAACTATCTAATTCACAGCACAAAACTATTAATAACATGTTGGAATCAGGGGGCAAAATGGGTGTCTGGATTGATACCACAACAGAGCAGCATCTTAGTGATGAACATGTGAGCAGACAATTGACTTCAACAGTGTCAGCTAAGGAAAATCTAAAAACTAAGGACTCAGAGACTGTGAGGGAACAGGAGAATGCTGTCTTTAACTCTACCCAATCTATCGATAAAACAGTGGGAAGGCAACAGACTCAAACTTGCAAACTGAGGAAAGACCACCAGAAGACTGAATCTTTCTCTGTAAAGAGTCCTAAAATTACCCAAAACACTAAAACGCCAACAGATAAACAAAGCCTTAAGCCCAGTCCAAGCCAGGGTCTGGTCAACATGACAGTCAGGGAAACTCGTGAAGCTTCAGAGGACTTGCAGAAGCAAACTCTGTTAAAGCAAGAACTACAACGCTCTAATAAAGAGATAAAGAAAAAGAACATGAACCCTCAACCGTTTTTGCCTACAGATCAAGACATATCAGATATAACACAAGTGAAAGTCTCCCCCAAAAGCCACAGTAAATTTAAGGTAACTGACAAGAAGCAGGCTGATGTTCATCTGAAGAGCCAGGACTTCCTAATGAAGACAAATACTTCCACAGACTTAAAAATGGCAATGGAAATGTCCTTTAATTCAATCAACTTTAACCCCGAAAATAATGTAAAAGAAAGTGAGTGCTCTCTGCCACCTCCATCTCCACCTCCTCCTCCACCTTCCAATGCATCATCTGAAATTGAATTTCCTCTTCCTCCTCCACCTCCTTTAATGATGCTGCCTGAAAAAAATGCCCCAGAGATGATAAAGGCCGAATTTGAAAGTTTCCCAGGCCTCCCTCTTCCTCCACCACCAGAAGATGATAAATCTGAAAGAGAATATCTATCAGTATTTCCACCACCTCCCCCTCCTCCAACTCCATCACTTAAACCAGCACATCTCCTTTCCTCCTCTGTTCAAGAAAAGCCCAAGGGAACAGTCATACAATATTTCCAAGAAGCCTCGAGTTCTCAGCAAACTCATTCTCAGGCTAAAATCTTAACAGGAAAATCAGGAGGACTTTTGCCACCTCCCACACTCCCCAAACCCAAATTTCCCAAACACATAGAAGATAAAAAGAATCGCAGTTCCCCAAAAGTTGAATTGGAAAATTCCCTTCCAGATATGGAATGTAAAATTACTACTTCAAAGGATCAGAAAAGAGTAATAATGGCGACTAGCTCTGAACAGACAGAGATGAAGCAGAACATATCTAGAAGTCTTGATGAAAGAAAACAATTATCTATGGACTCTATGAGGTCTCTCTCACAGACAGTTCCAGAAACTTCACTACCCAAGGAAAAAACAATGGTACCTCTTACAAAATCTCATTCATTCTCAGCAGGTTCAGGACAACAAAGTCCAAAACCTTATATGAGAAAATTTAAGACACCTTTAATGATTGCTGAAGAAAAGTACAGACAACAAAGAGAAGAGCTTGAAAAACAGAAACATGAGAGTTCTTGCTACAACATAGTCAAAACAGAAAGCCCAAATCAAAACATGTCAGAGTTGCAAAAGGAAGTACTGTTACAAAAAACAAATGAGGAGGCTCCCCTACCTGGAATGGATTCAGGGGTCACTTTGGTTCAACCCAACCCAAACTCTCAAAGTCATCCTCAAGTCTTAGGACTGTGTACTGACAACCAGCTTTCCACAACACCAGCAGGGACAGTCGCCGCCAAGGGGCTCCAACATGTTCTAGCTGCCTCAGAAGACAAAGCTTCCATGAAAAGGGAAGTTTTACAGAGCTCACGGGACACGTTACAATCTATATCAGCTTGTGAAATTAAACAGAAGCACCAGGAGTATAGTACACAAGAAACACAACAGAAGTATCTGGAGGACTTGCACTTGCCCCAAAGAAAACCAGTTTCCCCAAGTTTCAAAGTTAAAACTATCAAGCTTCCAGCTGCAGATCACAAATCAAATGAAGCAGACCACGTCGATGAAAGTCATAGAAAGCAATTGAATATTGATGTTCAAACCATTAGCAAAGAACAGTACCAGAAAACCGAGAAAACTGAAGGAAGCACTGATTATAGTAATAAGCAATCTGTAGCTGAAAACTATTATCAATTACCTAAGAAGGAAAAAAGAGTAACAATAAAACTGCCTACGGAACCGGCAGGGAAAAACCACGAAAGTAAACTCACTATCGTTCCTGAGAAGCAAAGAGAATTTAGAGAATCCGAGAGTGGGAAACCTCCAGGAAGTGAAAGAATAAATCAGGAACCATTGACGATTGGTCCAAAGGAAGAGAGACTAATAGTTGAACAAAAACGAGAACATTTGAATAAATCATCACAGAAGGTAGTCAAGCAAAAGGTTACTGATGTACATCTTGATTCACAGACACAGAATTTTCAGCAAACACAAATACAGACTTCTGGAAGTCAAGTCGAACATAAAAAATTGTCCCAGCCATATAATAATCTGCAGGAAGAAAAATGTGTTGGAGTCAAGGGCATACAACAGAAACAAGTCTTTTCTAATACTAAAGATTCAAAGCAAGAGATCACACAGAACAAATCTTTATTTTCCTCTGTGAAAGAATCCCAGCAGGATGATGGAAAATGTGCTGTAAGTATATTGGAATTCTTGAGAAAACGTGAAGAACTACAACAGATTTTGTCTAGGGTTAAACAGTTTGAAGTGGAGCCAGATAACAATGGCCTTAAAACGTTTCAGACACTGCTCAATATTATTCCAGTATGGCTATTAAGTGAAGAAAAAAGACAATACGGCGTTTGCATTGCTATGGAGAATAACATAGAAAAAATCAAAGAAGAAATAACGCACATTAAAACTCGAGCAGAGGATATGCTTGTGTCCTGTGAGAATGTAATTCAAACAGCCATGATCTCCTCCAAAGCAGAAAAGCAGAGAAGTAAACCCACTAGCCTTAATGAAACATCGTCTAAAACGTCCAACGTTAGTGAACAGCAAGAAAATGCAATCGCCGAAAAAACGGAGCACCGCCAAGTAGCAACTCGTCATGAAGCAACTGCTCACCATCAGGTGAAAACCCATCAGGAAATTAAACTGGAGGACCGCAGGGTCTCTCCTCCCTCCTTGAAAACACGCCCACCGTCACCAACTTTCATCACCATCGAGTCTACTGCGCGGCGACCAGAAACCTCTACTAAGGACGAGCTCTCTCAGTCCCCGAAAAAGGACAGTTTTGCTGAACCGTCCCCGAGAAGTCCCGCGTCACAAACATCTAGCGCGGGCACAGCGAACGCTTCCCCTTCTCCCCCCAGGAGTCGCTCCGAGCAGCTAGTCCGACTCAAGGACACCACCGCAAAGTTAGCCCGAGGGGCCGCCCCGTGTCCGTCCGCGACCCCGGTTCCAATAGTGGAGAAAAGGTCTGAGATCATCACGTCTCCCGCAACACTCCGGCGTCAAATTAAGATCGAAACTCGTGGTAGGGACTCTCCACCCACAATCACCATACCTATTAGTGTAAATCCTGTAGACGGTGGCTCCTTCAGAGGATCCATGGGAGCTCAAGAGGAAGTTAGGCAAGCAGAGGAGAGGGCGACTTACGTTCACAAAGATGCAGTGAATGCCGCACCGCGCCTGCTGCCGGACACGGAGAGCTTTGACTCGGTGGAAATCATCCGGACGGTCGAAGGGCCTCGCCGCACGGAGCACCAGCAGAGGTATGACGCCGCCAACCGAACGGTTCAAGTGGCCGGGAACTTCCTGAGTGACCGTGAAGATGAAATAAACAGGTGGTTCAGGGAATTGGAAGCTGGCCCAGTTTTTGAAGCCAAGTCGAACAGGAGAGTTTATACAAATGGACAAGCAGACCACAGTATTAAACAAGAAAGTCGTTCGTTTTGTAAGGAGGAATTTGGATTGACATCTCTAGAAAACACGAGTTTTACAGGCTTCTCTTGCAGTCGTCCTAGAGAGCTGCAAGAAAAAATTCCCGTGAAGCATCCCAGCTTCCACTCCGAAACAAGGTCTGTCAGCGAGCATTTCTCAGGTGTGGATGCGTTTGAGGGTCAGGTTGTGGGGTCGACGATGACGACGGTCTCCTCATCACATAGCTCAGAAGCTGGCAAATCTGGCTTCGACTTCAAACATGCCCCACCAACCTATGAAGATGTCATCGCTGGCCATAGTTTAGATATTTCTGATTCGCCGAAAGAGCTCAGGAGGAATTTTCAAAAGGCGTGGCAGGAGAGTGAAAGCGTTTTTCAAAGTCTGGGATTTGCAACCTCAGATGCTTCTGCCACTGAGATGAGAACCACCTTCCAAGAGGAATCTGCATTCATAAGCGGTAAACGTGCTTGCGGAGTGTGAAGATTAACCCGTTTAAAGGCACACGTTCCATAGCTAGGATGATTCGCTGTTCAGAGGGTGTTTGAAAATAACTGAAAACTAACAACTTTCCCTGGCTGAGGATATCCTTCCCTTTACAATGCTTGCTCTTACTGCTTTCTTTTTACAAAAGCATCTAATACAGGATTCATCTGCACTGTGTGAGAATAACAAATATAGATTATTGAGACCTGTAATTGTCGAGGTAAATAAGAGTTTGGATAAAGCAGCAGATATAATAATTGTTATTGTAATAGCATTAATAATTGTATTTAAGTGTATATTTAATAATGGTACATCCATAGCACATTATTAATATTTTTATTAAAAGTGAATGTTTTATCCACTTGCTTAAGACAATATCACATAATATCTATTGACCTACTATTGACATATTTTTAACTGCCAGACTTAAGTGGTGTTTGCGTTTAAATTCAATATAGCCTGGTAATAATCGAACAAACAATTTACACCCTTCATATGTGCTTTAATGATTTTTATTGATCAATATCTTTGACAAAAGTATAGGTATAGAATTAGAACTTTTGTATATTTAATTATTGCTATTAAGTTGGATGGAGTTAGCGTTCTCTAATGCCACTAGTTTTTTTTCTATAAATAATTTCATTTCACCTTTCTAAACTCCAAATGTTAGCTCAGTTGGCCTCATTCACAGATGAATATGCACAATACATTTAAAAATTTTGATTATGTATTTAGAAGGAGGGAGATTCAAAACACGTGAACTTACTATTTTTTAACATCAGAGAACAGTTTATTTCTTTATATTTCCCTACGTTTTATACTTAATGAGGCTTTATGATAAAAGGATTTGACATAATTAATGTGCATCTTTAGGGTAGTCCGTTCTTCTAAACAGATTGAAAGAAGTATCAAGCTCAAAAATCAAAACTGCTGAAACTAATAATCTTGCCTCTATCATATTTGCAACATATGTGTCTAGTTTATCAGATTAATATGATTTCTCAATGTGTTTGCTTCTGGCATAATCAAGCAAAGCTGTCTAATTAATTTCAAATGCTCAGTTTCTGTTAAGATGGCTAAAAGCGTATAGAAAATACAAAACAAAAACAAAAACACCCGGTGTTAAATATAGAAATATGTGTCCTACTAGAACCAAATAAATAAAGGAGATCACTTAGTAGCTCAAATCAAGCATCGAAGCCCTAAAGTACATCCTTATTTATAAGAGAACCCAAAGCATATATGTGTTTATATATGACTAATATGAAAGCTTAGTTCATTAGTCTCATGGGATTGTGGTGAGGATCAAAAATACTGAATACAGGGCGCCTGAGTGGCTCAGTGGGTTAAAGCCTCTGCCTTCGGCTCAGGTCATGATCTCAGGGTCCTGGGATCGAGGCCCGCATCAGGCTCTCTGCTCAGCGGAAAGCCTGCTTCCCCCTCTCTCTCTCTCTGCCTGCCTCTCTGCCTACTTGTGATCTCTCTCTGTGTGTCAAATAAATACATAAAATCTTAAAAAAAATACTGAATACAAAAATACTGAAGTAAAAGCTCTATGTCCGTTTGGAACCTCTCTCTAAACACCGGTCGTAGATATAACTACTGTGATTCACAGGAGCCGGCACTCACTTGAGCGTAGCAGCCCGGGTCTGTGGGTACAGAAGAGCAAGGGAAGAAGTAGGAAAAGTGTAAAAGGCAAACGTGAGAATCCAAAGCGCCCTAAAGTCGAAAGCCATTTAGACTGAGGGGAAATGGCCCTGAATATCTCAAGGTATTCAGGAGTCTCATGTGTTAAAGTTCAGAAATGATGTCACAGAGTCAACACCAAGTCATCGAGGAAATATTTAAATAAATACGATATCATCAGCTTTAAAAGATATATAGGTACTCTGGAAAAATCTCTCCAGAATGGCTTAAAAAGTGAAAACTTTGGATATTGATTGTGCTGGAACCCCAAACCTGATGGTCGGCCTATGTCCGCAGAAGCAAGATTAGGACAACCGTCTTAAGGCTTGACTATAACTGCATGGCCAGTCGATGTGCTGTGGTTTGTTTTGGTTTTACAATGTGAGTGAAGATAGTATCATATAAACTTTTGTAAATTTTTATTTTTAGAAGCTGCTACTCCAAGACAAGGAAATATGTGTACTTTGTCAAAAGACGGTTTATCCAATGGAGTGCCTAGTAGCAGACAAGCAGAGTTTCCATAAGTCCTGCTTCCGATGCCACCACTGCAAGAGTCAGCTGAGGTAAAATGTTTATGGTCTGTGGCACAAATCTTAGAGGAGTCTGCGAGATGTACACGTGTCTCTAGAAGATACAAATGTGTCTAGATCTTGTTGCCATCTGTTAAAAGGGGGATTTAAAGGGGGATGTCAGGTTCTGCTATGTGTTTTCAGAATAACCAGGGCCTCTTTCCTATTGAAATTTTGCTTTCCTGATCAAATCCAGGAGGGCCCCTTTTGTCCAAACCTGGAGCTTGCATAGATAAGAAAAATCAAGAAATGCTATGCAGATCAGGATTTTTAAGTTATTAGTTTAGTCTAAAGTTTAGATTCTACTTTCAGCCTTATTTTAAGTAAGCCCAATGTGGGACTTGAACTCAAGACCCTGAGATCAAGAATTAGCATGATCTACAGACCGAGCTGGCCAGGGACCCCTAAAATCTAGATTTTAGATCAGGAGTCAGCAAGCTTTTTCTGTAAAGGGCCAGGTAATAATAAATATTTTCGACTTTATAGGCCATACTATTTCTGTCACTACACAACTTTCCAGTCAAGTGCAAAATCAACCATAGGTAACTAAACAAGTGTGGCTGTAAACTGATGGGCCCAACTGTATTCCCATAAAGCTTCACGTATACAATCAGGTGGTGAGCTGGAGTTTTTAATAATAATTTAGAGTATTGTCAGTGTCAGGTCAGATACACTGCCCCCCAACACTCTGGTGCAGTAGAAGTACCATATCAACATAGTTATAAATGAATTTTAATGAATGTGGCATTTGGTGTGGCTATAACCTGAGATGTTGAAATTATAATTATTTTGCTAAATCTAATGTTTATCAGGTTATATATTTCCTGGCTTTAACTGACTGTGTCAAACACCCCTTACTGCAACATGTTTTTTCTTTTATAAATTTTTTTTATTTTTTTTTAAGATTTTATTTATTTATTTATTTGACACAGAGAGAGAGAGAGCAGATCACAAGTAGTCAGAGAGAGAGATAGAGAGGAGGAAGCAGGCTCCCCACTGAGCAGGGAGCCCGATGCAGGCCTCGATCCTAGGACCCTGAGATCATGACCTGAGCCGAAGGCAGAGGCTTTAACCCACTGAGCCACCCAGGCGCCCAACATGTTTTTTCTTTGGTTTCCATCCCACCAGAGTATAATGGTTTCCTCCTACTTCCTGGGTGTTCCTTCTCAGACTCCTATGTGGGTGACTCTTTCTCTGTTCATTATTGGAATGTTAGAGTTCCTTAGAATTCTGTTATGGCCATTTATTCTTCTCACTGTTTGTATTCTTTATATAAATACGGGTTATTGTATCCACTCCTGTGACTTTAATCATCATCCATGTGGAATAACTCTGAAATCTGTACTAGTAGCCCAGTTCTGTCCTCTATCAGATGCTTATATCTTAATTACTAGTATTTATCTCCAACTATATGTCTCTTAAGTATACCAAATTCAACATGCCCCATTATCTTCTCTCTACCAAATGTCCTTCCTTGACTTCGAGATCTGTATGATACTCTCTCAATAAATGGCATTAACATTAACTCAATGATGGAAACATGACGTTACCTTTGACTCCTTCCTCTTCTTCATTCCCTGTGTCCAAACAAAGACCAAGTCCTATAATTGAGGTCCCATAAATGCCTCTTGAGCTATACACTTTTCTCTATCCCCACAGACCAGGTATCCTCCAAGTGTCATCTCTTACCTGTACTAATGCAACAGTCTTTCTAACAAGTTAGTCTCCCTCCCTCCACTATCTCGTACCTCCATCACCACAAACAAGAACTTGCTCCAATACCATGCTCCATGCTGTAGTGAAAATAAGCTTTCTAAGACGCAAATCTGAGATCACGTCTATGTTTAAAACATAATGGTTTCCTCTATCAAAGTCAAATTAGCATCTTACTATGAATTAAAAGGCAATATAGAATCTTGACCCAGCTCCTTTCCCAACACCCCTTCCTCCCATTGTGTGTTATATTTCATGAAGACTTCACTTTTTTCAGTTTCTTAAAATCATTATCTTTCTCTCTCATATCTAGCTGGTCCCAAATCTCATTTCCTCTCCTTGTAGGAGTTTTCCTGTGTCTCTCCTCCAGCTGTCCACCAGGCTAATATGCGCTCATTCTACAGACCTCAACGGAGGCTTCATGTCTTTGAAGAAGCCTGCTTTGAGCCCCACATAGGGATCAGGTGTCCCTCCTATGTGCTCCCAGAGCATCCTGTGTGCATGTCCATTCTTAGCACAATCTAATGTAATTGTTTTCCAGCTGTAGGAAATGTATTCATGTTTGACAGTCAATACCTAGTAAAGGCTGACATTTAGTAGGAACTCAAAAGTATTTTATGACTGATGTTTTTAAAAAATCATCGTACAAAAAGCCACAAATATAGAAAAACAAAGCAAATGTATGGTTTAATGAATGATTAGAAATTGAACACTTTGTAACCTATACCACGTTCAAGAAATAAACATTGCCAGCAGTTTCAGAAGCTCCTTTCATGTGCCCACTCAAACACCAATTATCTTTCTCTGTGAGTGAACAGTACTTTTGTTCATCGCTGCTTCCTTACATTTTTATAGTTTTTTAAATCCAAATATGCTCTCCTAGAGCAATTTATTTGTGAAGAGCCCAATATATCTGGCCTGTAGAATTTTCCAGTCTGGATTTGTTGATTGCACACTAGTCATGCTGTTCACATACCCCTTTCTCTCCTGCATTTCCAACAGACTGTCAGCCAAATCTAGATTCTAGTGTAAAAATTTGATACCTTTTGCAAGAACACAGGGAGTGTTGACAAGAAGAGAGTAAGCATATAGTGTCTGCTTGTTTCTGGTTTTGTGATCATAGCAGATATTGAAGCTTAACACCTATATCTACTAATTGATGTTTGCAAAATGTTGATATTCTCATTTTATTCTTTCTTTTTCATTATTCGTTTGAGTACTTTTACAGAAGATGTTTCCCCTCATCTACTGTTTGGTTACTTAGTATTGCAGTTGGTAGAGGAAAAGCAGAATAAATGCATAACATTTTCCCTTTATTTACCTGGCTTGCCAATGTATCAGTTATTTATTTAATGATGTAGTGAAATGGTTCCTTATCATCCTCTAGAGGTAACCAATTTTAAAATATTTGTAATATCTTTATAAACTCATAGATCTACATATATTTGATTGGTTCCAATTAGATGCAGTTATTATTATTACTGAAGCTCAAATTATTCTATCCTTGGCCTTCTTGGGTTGTTTCCTGAGTCCTTTTGGCAAGACCTAAGTAATCTTTGATAGTTTCCTATTATCTGATAGGACCAAATGTTACATGCTCATTTGGTACATTTATTTCCCCTGGAGCTGGAATCAGTCATTTCCCTAAGCCCTGGTTTCTTTACATGAGAAATGGCATTTCAAGACTATATAATCTCCATGCTCTTTTCAACTGGGTTGGTCACTACTTTGAAGCTCTCTCAGTGTTAAGACCTAGCAAATATTTACATATACAGAAAAAATATATCATGAATTTGTAAGAATATTTCCAAGTTGAATTCAGAACTAAATTTTGCTTTAGCCTCTTCTCTATTCCATGTCTGTCTCCTTGCTTTCACTTCAGGACTTCTGGTCCTCAAAGATAAAGGAGGTGACAGAATTAGAATATCCCGTATTCATTTGAACAACAATTTTGGAATAGCAAAACTGTCAGCATCCTTATTTTGATTAAGAATACTTTAAAAAATGGCATATGCTCCCCACTCATCCACAGCCCATATTTTTAAAACCGCGCTCTATCTTCAGTGTCATATGACACAGCCATCCTGTGTCACGCTGTCTCCCTCATTGTCCTCATCTCATCTTAGTTTATACGTGACAACATAGAGAATGCTTGCCGCCAATCTTTATGGTGGTGTTTCTGTAGCACTTCTGGTTATACAAGCTTATTTTCTGGTACCTCCCTCAGAAAAGTCTGTTCTGTGATCTTGATAATGGGAAGTCAGTTTTGCTGAAAGTAAAATCTTTGACTTATACTTTCTTTCATTGAATATCTTAAATGCATTATTCCACTTTCTTTTGGCATAAGGTGTTGCAAATGACTGATAATCTAATTTTCATTCCCTTATAAATCATATGCTCTCTTTTTTTCCTTTTTAGATAAATACAAAGGATCTTTTTTCTTTTTATTTAAAGTCTAAGACAATAAAAAAATAAAAATAAAGTCCAGTAATTTGACGAGACTAATTCGTGATGTTGGTCATTGTGGGTCAACAGCATCAGTTGCGAAGTATGCTCTATCAGTATGCAGTTTCAGACCTCTTTATATCAAGAAAGTCTCTTTAAATTATAGCTTTTTAGTATTTAACCTATTTCATTGCTTTATTTTCTACTTCAGGAACTCCTCTTATCCATACATGGATATTTTGTGCCTATCTTTAATATTTTTCTTTCTCTCGAATCCTTCTCCTTTACCATTTCTTTTTTTTTTTTAAGATTTTATTTATTTATTTGACACAGAGAGAGAGATAAGATCACAAGTAGGCAGAGAGGCAGGCAGAGAGAGAGGAGGAATCAGACTCCCTGCTAAGCAGGGAGCCCGATGCGGGCCTCGATCTCAGGACCCTGAGATCATGGCCCGAGCCGAAGGCAGAGGCTTTAACCCACTGAGCCACCCAGGCGCCCACCTTTACCATTTCTGATTGTAAATTTTTCATCTTTTCATTCCCCTAGTTCTTCTTAAAATAATTTTTATTGTGTTTATTTACTCTTTTATCTTTTAGTTTAGTTTTTATTACTGACTTTCTTTCTTTTACTTCTGTTTTTCCCCCTGCTTTCTGGCATCACATTTATGATGTTTTCTAATTGTAACTCATGCTGTTCTTTCAAGTCTCTTTCATGTCTTAAGGTTTTTTAGCCCATTTAAAAATTTTTGATGTCAAGAGCGTGTTTCTCTAGCATATTTTCATTTTCTGTAGGGATATTAAAAATGCTCCTTACTCTGTTTTTTCTTATAAGTTTACATAATTTTTGGCCTCAATACTTTCCTGTTGCTTATTTTTTTATGGCATTACTTTTCCCAAATCTTAGAAGGAGGTGAAATTCAGAATGGTTTTTGCAAACTTCACGGAGCTACCTCTTCCAGTGTTCATAAAATGTCCAAAAGCTATAATGGCTTGATTTCTGGGATTTCCTACCTTGATTCCTCTCCCCCACGTTAGTCAGGACCTTCTCTTCTTTCTTTGCTGTCATCATTATCCAATTACATTTTGATTCCACTCCCATATTTTTTGGTCAGTGTAAGGTCTTGTCCTAAAAAGAGAATCTCGACTGGTCAGTTTTGAGAGTTGGACTTCTCTATCTTCTTCAGATTTTCCTACCACAGGTCCCTTGCACTCACTGGCTAAAGGAGAAGGTAAAATCCCTCCTCATTTCGGCTACTATTCTCTGATTTGTGTGTGATACTTGCCAGGAAATACTGGCTGACTATTTTGTGGTCTTAAATTTTCTGGTCTCTCAGACACCTTCCTTGCTCCTTCTGATATCACTCATTCAGATGCCACTATAGCTGTTGGTTTGTTCTTTCCTCCTTGTGTCTTGGGGTTGATGAGGATACCTTGTCACTTAATTTTGTTGTAAATTTTATCCGTGGGTTTAAGTTTTGCTATCTAATTGGTGTATCTGTTTTTATGTGCAGATTCCAAGATATTTAAAATGATGCCTTTGACTAAACTGATTTTAATTTTAACAGGCACTCTATTTGTTAATCTTCCCAAAGAGGCCAAATAAACAATTGCATAGGCAAGCTTTCCAATTCATTCAAAATCTTGTTAACGAGGAAATTTAAATGGCTGATTTGTGTGGGTATGTGTGTGTGCGTGCCCTATTCAGAATTTATTGAAAACTGCGGCCCCTCACATAAATCACTGGGTTAGCAGAGATTTAGTCTTATTATTTTTTACCATCTATAACCACACATATATTACACTGTAAAACCTATTATACCAATACTTGAGATCTAGCATAAAATTCTAAACAATAAGACATGTATCATGTGGGGTATTAGTGGTAACTATTATCTAACAAGAATGTTCAATTAAAAAGCACATTCCTATTGCCAGTAAGTTAACTGCACTGAATCTCTGACTCATTCTTGAAGTAATTAATTACCTAATTCCCTATGAATTTGCAGTGTATATATGGAATGTTAAACATATTTTCTTTTTTTCCCCCCTTTTTGGCAGTTTGGGAAATTATGCATCACTTCATGGACAAATATATTGTAAACCTCACTTTAACCAACTTTTCAAATCTAAAGGAAATTATGATGAAGGTTTTGGACACAAACAACATAAAGATCGATGGAATTGCAAAAATCAAAGCAGCTCAGTGGACTTAACTTCTAATGAAAAAATAAATATGTGTAAAAATAATGCAGAAAATACTGCCATACTTGGGGATCCTAATAAACATTTAGATGATGGTAACAGTAAAGGGCAAAGAGATGATCTGAGAATATTCAGGGAGAGGGGAAAATTAAAAATCATTTGGCCCCCTTCCAGGGAGATGCCTAAGAAAACCTTCCCCCTTGAGGAAGAGCTCAAAATGAGTAAACCTAAATGGCCACCGGAAATGACAGTTGCTACATCTGCTGAATTCAAAAGTGAATCACTAATAGAACACATTAAAACTCTGGAAAATAAAGGACTAGTTCAAGATAATATTTCTTTCCTGCAACCATATCTGCAGACCATCCATACATGTCAGAAGGAGGATGTTACAGGAATCAAAGAAATGGAAATGTACGAAGCAAGAAAAGATGAGAAGGAGGAAGGAAATAAGAATGTGAAAGATAAGCTGAATGAGGCTGAAGATACAAAGAATAAAAGGAAAAGTGAGATGGATCTTAATGACAATAATAATGTGGTTGTGCATAGTGCTGAGAAGGAGAAAAATGAAAAAACTAATGAACCTGATGGTGCAGAAGTTTTACAGGTTACTAACACTGATGATGAGGTGGTGCCAGAAAATTGTAAAGAGAATTTGAATAAGAATAATAATAACAATTATATGGCCGTCTCGTGTCTGAATAATTGCAGGCAGAAGATATCTATTTTAGGATTTCCTAATCTAGTACCACTGTCAAGGGAAGCAAACTACACTGCAAGTGAATATCAAATTGAAAATTTAGAAAATGCATCTAGAATCTCAGAGTTACTTGGCATATTTGAGTCTGGAAAGGCATACTCGAGGAATGTACTAGCAATGGCTCTTGGAAAACAGGCTGACAGACCAACTGTGGGCAGTCCTGTGCAGTCTGCTCCCAAATCGGGCCTCAGTTGTGGGTTAATAGTGAAGGAAGAAAATTCCATAGCCTCTTCGGATAGAAATATCTTAAACATCAAAAGAAACCATCCAAATAACAAAAATCTACACTTCTTCTTTTCTAATACCATGAAAATTACTGCTTTTTCCAAGAAGAATGAGAATATTTTCGAGCATGATTTCATAGATTCTATGGACCAGATGAAAAATATGCCATGTTTGTATCTAAGAGAATTTGGGAAGGATGTCAAACACTGGCATGGTAAAGCAATAGGAACAGCCCCCGTTAATGGAAATCCAAGTTTTGGTGCTCTGAGCAGTGAATGTGCAGCTAAGCCTTCATTTCCCAGAGTGGAGGTCCTGTCTGAACAACTCACTGTGGAAGAGCAAATTAAAAGGAATAGGTGCTACAGTGACACTGAGTAAAACATCTGTAGAGGACCACACATCGTCCACACTCAGGCACTAAGAAACCTGGATGTCACGAAATAAGACTAGAGATTTTGAGAACGTTTTGTTGAACTTGTTATAAACTTGATGTTCAGAAATTTCATGTTGATTCACAACAGGATTTTCCTTATTAAGCTATACAATGTTTTCCATAATCAGTTTGGATCTACTTTTATTCTGAATGGAATGAAAAGATGAAACAACATGGCTCTGTTTTCCTGTCAAATGGCACTTAAAGATATCGCTCTGTTTTTCAACATGACGGATAACATCATAGACAAAATTCTGTACTGCTGATATTTATCACAATTCTTGTACCTTCTCTATAATTTCTGCTGAAATAAAACAAAATCACCTGGGGTGCGAACAAAAATACTTCTGTAACTTTTTTCCAAATATATTGACATTTTAAGTATATATGTTTTCCATAATTTAGGAACTGTTTTTTCAGGGACATGATTTAACACACACACACACACACACACACACGCACAATTCTGGAAAAAAATACTAAATCAAAGCTACGGTATTATTAGAAAATATAAAATTTTCTTTTTTTTTATTATGTTCAGTTAGCCACTATATAGTACATCATTAGTTTTTGAGGTAATGTTCAATGATTCATTAGTTATGCATAACACTGTTTGCTCTGTATTTTTTTTTAAGATCTTATTTATTTGAGAGAGAGGGAGTAAGTGAGAGCCCAAGAGAGGAGGGTCAGAGGGAGAAGGAGGCTCCCCACTGAGCAGGGAGCTACCCTTGGACTCCATCCCAGGACTCCAAGATGGTGACTTAAGCCGAAGGCAGAGGCTTAACTGACTGAGCCACCCAGCTACCTCATTTGCTCTGTATTTTTAAAGATATGATGATTACTATGTTTTTAAAATAATTACCTATATTAAACTATCATGGAATATATCTATAAACACTTAATGAAAAATATCAATTTTTCTTCAAAATAATGTGGAGTCCATACTCAGAAATTAACTGAATGACAAAGATTTTGGAAGTTTCTTAGATAAATGGTGCACATTGCATTTTTCTTGCTTACCACATGTAATCAATAAATATACAAATCATATTATTACTATATTTTTTAGGTTTTTATCGTATTTGATCGATATTAAGTTTTTCCATTCAACAATAGTGTTTGGGAAATTTGTCTTCTGAGTTTTCTGCTGATTTTGCCTTCTTGCAAATACATTTGGTGATTTTGAGAGAAAAAAAATAATGTGAATATAAATGAGTGGCTTCACATTCATTTGGAGTGTACATATGTGAAAGCAGGCTTTATCCGTATTCTCCAATAAAAACACAAACCACTGAATTTCTGTTAAGTATGAAAACACAATGTAGTGTTGCAAACTATTTCTCCTTAGAATTAAGAATGAATTCTTGCTAGTATGTTCTCAACAGATAGATCTAAGACTCATGTTACTAGTTTTTTAGAGCTGCCATAAACAAAATGCCTTCAACTGAGTGGATTAAACAAACATAAAGTTGTTTTCTCACAGTTCCAGAGGCCAGATGTCCAAGATCAAGTTGGCAAGTCAGTTTCTTCTGAAGACTATCTACTTCACTTTTATATGGTCAGCATCTCTCTGCACATGGTCTTCCTTTTGCATATGTCTGAGTCCAAAGTTCTTCCTCTTATGAGGATACTGGTCATATTGGATTAAGGCTCATGTTGTGACCTCCTTTTATTTTAGTTACTTCTTTAAAGACTCCAAATATAGTTATGTTCTGAGATGCTAGGGATTCAGACTCAATATATTAATTTTAGGACAACATAATTCAACCTGTAACATCAAGAAACCACATTTTACCTTTAGGGTTCTGTTTTGTTTTGTTTTTACATATATCTGTTAATGTTATGAAACAACGGTTCAAGTATTTTTGATTTGGGATTTAATCACAGATTAAATCTATATCATACCTATATTTATGATATAAAAAGTAATATTTCCAGGAAGATAATTCTCTCTCAAAGGAGTCAAAATGGGCCCATGATAGACCAAATGTTTTACCAGAGGAGGCTGTGTGATGGCAGAGCTTGGCGTGTAAGGGGCTTTGCATTATTTATTTGAGATTGGGCCTTCCAATGAATCTTGTAAAAATGTTTTATCCCCCAGAAAATTGTGCTGAATTTTCTTTTGCAGCTTCCATACAATCAATCCTTGTGACACATTTGGGGCTCTGGGAAGCACATATTTTGGATTAGAACAATGGTTTTCCCACAGTGCAGTAAAAATACAGAATGCAAACCTACCACCCATTCCCTAATGTGCAAGCAACATGTGCATCTGGCATATTTTTCCCCAAACTAACAATTTTCTATAAGCATCTCTAGAGTAATTTCTAAAGGCACATCAATTTTTTAAGGAACTGGAAGATCAGAAAAATACTTACTCTGCTGTGTTTTGATAGTTACTGACTACTGGTTACTATCCAATTGAGGAGTAAAAAATTTTCCCATTGCCAAGAAAATGAACTTAGAGAAAGATAACCACAGATGTTGAAGTGAAAGAGAAGTGCAATATTTTTTTCTGTCTCTCTCTGAAAAATGTTATTGAGAACCAAGAGTGATTTCCAAGTCTAACGTAAAAGTTTTGAAATCTGAAGGTATTAACAGTAATGTGAAATCTTATTTTAGAAAAATCAAATTTACATGGAGATCAGAAACAGGCCATGGACATGATACTCCGATGTAAAATAAGAGCTTTGAGAGCATGTGAGAGGTGGTGATTGGTGCAGAGACTCAATCCCCTGGAAATTAACTCTAATAGAAGACAAAAAACGTTTTTAGATAAATATAATCTAAAAGCAATTTGATCTCAGCTTTGATAGAGGCCTTTGGAAAGGCTAATCTATTTAACACGGTCCATTTTCTGGAGATGTTTTCTCTTTAAATATCATGAACAATTTTAAAATTTTAGGTATGTGAATGAAGTGGTAGAGGAAAAATAATAATAGTAGAATATCTACAATGTGTTCATTATCTTTTGATATACTACCTTTTCGTAGAAAGTAAACTAATGTATAGAAAGTCTGACCAATAAACACTCTGGTATCATCCAGTCAACAGCAACTCAACAAATACTATGGAGCCCTTGGTATTTGTTGGCAGGGTGACTTTTTTTAAAAAAGGATAACTCATGGCATCTTCTACACAATCTCTCTGACTAGAAGAAGGGACATTCCAAAAAAAACTAATCAGAATTGATATTTATGTATGTAGAGGGAATCAACACAGGAAAATACATAGCTACAAAGAGTTCTCTTAAATTAGAAGACTTCAGAATAATAGTAAATAAATAGGTGAAAAATTTCCTGTTTAAAAGCTGAACTGTCTTCATTGTGCCATAGTCATAATTTACTTAATGTAGTTATGTGGTTGAAGACTCCATGATGCACAATCAAGATCCTGCTTCAGGAATAAAGGTATTCCCCAGGTACCGGAAATGCTGCCCACAGAAATCCCTCAATTTTCAGCCCCCTATCAGGATTGCTTTACTGAAGAGAACCATTTCCTCCACATGGACTGTGTTCCATAAGTGATCGGTGAAGAAAAGCCCCTCAGAACACAGAAGGGTCACTCCAGTGTCAAATATCCCTGTAGGGTCAGCTGGGGCCTCCACTGAGCCTCCATCACCATCCCACTTCTCCTTTTGTCACCCCTGCTTTGTTCATGTCCCTTCTTTTCCCTTGATATCAAGAGAACACCGTGGTAAACCTCCTCCACATTAATCTCTGTCTCCGAATCTACATCTTTGAGAACCTAACCTGGGCAACCTGATTCTAGGAGTGGCCCAAGAAAGCAGACACTGGGATGATATTTTAGAGCTGAACTATTTGCTGTTGGCTGACAAGGGGCACATGATGGCTGTGCAATTGTTAAAATTCTCAGCAGTAGTAAACGAGGATGGCTATCATGGTTGAAGCAAATGCATAGCTGGTACCGTGTATCAAATATTTGAGACATGGAGGGAAAATAGCAATTACAATGAAAATTGAATTGAGTGCTCATTGCTTATCCCTATCACTTTAGGAAAAAAATTAACACAAAACTCAAAGTGTCAATCAACAATTGTAAAAGCAGCTGAGCCCCCATGAAAGGTTAAAGCTTTTGCCAGGGTCAGGGACTTGTTTGGAAAAGAATGGGATCCAGAACGTAGATGGAAATAAGTTTTCAACAAAAGTGTTGAAACCCCAGAATCCTCTGAGCCTATAGAAGTGGCATGTTCCTATATATTAAGGGTTAGTATCCATACTTTTGCTCAAAAATTATGCAGACACCTCTCTCCAGCTCAATTGGGTGTTACTGCTGGTCTTTGCTGGCCTCACTCAATCATCAGCGAGTCTGCTGGGAATTATGTTCTAGGCTGTGCTTGGTTGGGGCCCAGTAGCTAGAATAGCTCTGTATTAGATGATTTTCATCCTCTTCCTGTGACCAGTAAGCTGTTTTGAGCATGCCCTTCTCACGGTGCAGGCAGAAGTAAAAGAAAAGAAAGGGAGATTTTGGCTCACCAGTAGTTCTGCCTCCTTCTAGTGGTCAAAGCAAGTCTTGTATTCAAAGAGTCAGAGTGAGAGAGAGCACTGGAAGGCTCTAGCAGTGTAGTGTTTACTTACGGCAAGAAGAGACAGTACACAAAATCCAGCCTCTTGCAATGCATAGGATCTCCAAGGCTAGTGGATCCACTCCACCCAATGTGGACATTGTGACCATAGGCACCCCACTTCATGCTGCACATGGACCCCAACCCTAACCCCATGGGATCTAAAACACAGAAAGTTGGGCGAGTGCCTAAGAGCCATTTATTCACTTTAGCTAAGCAGTTCCAAGAAAAGTTTACATGTGCCAGATACAAAGGGAACAGGGATATACTGGTTTTGCTCTGAGCTGTTTGCATGCAGCTCGTTTTGTGAGCTTGTCAGCATGTCCTTTACCAAGCACAAGTTCTTTTCAGGAACAAAGGGAGAGTGTCCAGCTGTGCTTGGATCCATCCATCTCATTATCATTTTAACTTAACCTGTTTTTGATGAATGATGATTTAAAAGGTTCAAAGAGGAAGTAATTGGTGATGACCACTACTGTGTCCACCCTCTAATTTATTGCATGTTTTATAAGATGGTGCCAGATGATTATTTATTAATTATCATGATGTTCCTTTCATCCCAGTTAAACCATTTCCTTTAGCAGAAGGGCAAACTAGTTAAAGGATATTTCTGTTGAGCACACCTTTCTATATTATCATTATTTGCCCATATAGATATTTCCTCAAACAAATTAATTAAGAAGCCAATTTCAAATTAATTCATTATTTCCTGAACTCTAGCTAACCTAAAATATTTATTGTTCAATAAAAGTTTCAGTGATTTTGTAACTGAGATGGTATATAAAACACAATGCTGGCAATGTCTAAGAACAAATAATGAAAAAAATTATTAAATGCTCTGCCCTACCTCATTAGATGATCTCTTTTAAGTCTCAGTTTCTACACTTCATACTCTAAGTGCATGTGTTTGTATGTGTGAATGTTAGTGTGTGAATATGTGTTTAATAGTTAATGTCCAAATTATGAAAACATCAATATCATCAGTTTTCAATGCTGTTCAGACTGTTTATAGTAAGCCAACATGTTCAGTTTTAATGCCATCAAAATCACCAACTCTGAATACATATTTGTCATAAGTTAATAACAACATTAGTTAGATAAATATTTATTATCAAGTGGATAACATTTATGTTACCAGTTATAATATTCAGATTATGCATTTTACTCCTGAATTTTGTTAATACCTGCATTGATTTGTTGTTGTTGATACAGTGCTTATAAACAAATGCACTTCCATTTACAAAATTTCTTATAACCATTTACAGTTTCTCAAAATGTTTTGGTAATCTCTCTTATTTCCTCATCTATACTATTCCTAGTAATTTATACATGTCCAAGGCTTCGATTATCTTCATAATACCGATGACTCCTGAATGTGAATCACTTTCCCTGAACTGTCCTCCAAAAGCTAGAATCATATAGATAACTGCCCTACTTGATAGTTTCTCTTGGATGTTTCAATGGCACCTTAAATCCAATACATCCAAACCAGAGCATCACTCACTCCTCACCTCCAACCTCAACCTTGGTACTCTTCTGGTAGTTCATATCTCAGACACCATTATCCATCCAGTTACTAAAACCAGAAAATGAAGTGTCATATTTTATATCTTTATTTCTTTTACCCATTTGCAATGAAAATCTTTTACCAAATCCAGTTGATTTTTACTACTTAAACATTGCTCACATCTTTTCTTCCTAATACATACCACATTTACAATTGTACATGTTTTTTGTAAGTTATCTGAATAGTGCCCATGGCACTCTCTCCCTTGCTGTTCCCCATACTGACTGGAAGCTTTACAAAGACAGGAATTGGGTCTGATTCTACTCTTCAGATTTCCCCAGGTCCCCGCAAAAGTCTGGCATAGTTAGGCATTTGGTAAATTTTCTTTGAAGAGTCAATCACCACACAAATCTAAAACTTGAGCCACACTGTACAGGGAGTAACATATGAAAATTGATAAAGATATATTCTGGGGTGATTTTTGGATTATATGCAAAGTATCAACCACAGACCATGTTTATACCATGTAAAAACAATGCTTTCAAGAGCGCTGCAGTTATGCTCCCAAATTGTATATCTAGATGCCAGAGACACCCCTATTGGATAGAGGTTTAGAACAATGGCTTCATGAGTAGGTTTCATTATTACAAATAAGGCTAGGCAGACGTTACAGGAAAACATATTATCTTAAAGATTGCCAAAGTGAATCCAGTACCTAAAGACAGACAAATTCATTCATATAAATACACACATCCAGATACATGGACATGAAATCTCTACTAGCCTTAAAGTGTAAAATATACATTTCCCCATACATTAGAAATTAAATTTTTCTGCACAATAATTTTTATAGAACATTTAGGTTGAATAGTTAAAAGCAAGATTTGTAGATATTGAGTTGCCTGAGATTACATGCTCAAGTATCGTGACACAAAGACATGAAAAAGAATTCTTGTTTGAAGTCCCATACTCTACCCTCTACCTAAGCAGTCTCTATGAAAGTATTGTGATTTTGCTATCATGCATTTAATTTTTACTCTCTGGTTTATCTTTATGCTTTTGCATTTATCATTGTATATGATTGTACTACATATATGCATATATCTTATTTATGCATTTATGTACATTTATGTGTGTCCATATATGTGTATATGTTCTAGAACCACATGAAACATCCATTGCTTAATTAACATCCTACTTATGATTTGGCTGAAAAATATAATTTATTAGATTTTGAACAGAAAACATAATTTCAGTATATTTAGAAACTTAAAACATTGATCATTTTAGTAAACTTAGATAACCTGTAGAGTCCATTGGTTTGGGAAGATTTCTAACAAGAATTGAAAAAAAAAAGAGGTCTGAATTAATCATTATTTAACCAGAAATTAGAATTAGGCAGGGAACTAGTTAATTAGAGAATGGCTCTTCATGTCTGTACAAAAATAGTATAAATTAGTATCAGGGAACATTCATCTTTTGCTGTGTTCTAAGCTTGCAGGAAGGGTGAATACTGTAGTCCTTGATCTTATTTAATACAAATACCCCATGGGTATGATAAGAGGTAAGGTTTTATTAACTCAGGTGAAGAATATGTGGATTAGGGAGTTAAGTTACTTGACTGAGTTTACCAAGTTAACCAGCTTTTAGGTGCAGAGACAGGGACTGAGTTGAGTCCCAACTGACCAGAAATCTCATTAAATATGGCTTTTCTACATCCTTCTGGCTTCCCAACACTTCATTGTGTGTGTAAAAATATATACATGAAATGTTCACATGTATACATATAAGTATGAATCAGTAATTTGCCTGACTATATAAATTTTTATATTATAGTGAAATTACATATTTTAAAAAAATATTTATTTATTTGAGAGAGAGAGAGAGACAGCGAGAGAGAGACAGCAAGAGATGGAACACAAGCACGGGGAGTGGGAGAGGGAGAAGCAGGCTTCCCGCTGAGCAGGGAGCCGGATCTGGGGCAAGACCCCAGGACCCTGGGATCATGATCTAAACCGAAGGCAGATACTTAACGACTGAGCCACCCAGCCGCCCCATGAAATTACATATTCATAATGTTTGTACACACTGCATTTTTCCTGTGTGAGTGCATCTCTGCGTATATGTATGTTTGTACCCAGACACACAGGCACACATGTATGATACCATGAGTAAAACCAGGTACCTATGCCTGTACGTTTCAGAGACATTTATAATGCAAAATAGAGAACAAAAAAATAAGATTATTTATTGAAAATGTCACCAACCGCAGGGAATGGAAGTGAAGGAAATACATCAATCCTCCCGCCTACCTTAAAGGCAAGCAGAAAGCAGAACTGCTCTTTTTAAAATCGATGAAATTAACAAAAGCAATTGAATGTGGCAGAGAGGAGATGTCAGGTAGGAATCAGCACACGTGGGACCTGAAGATTGTGAATAACTTAGAGAAAGACATCAATGCCTCTGCTGCTTGCTGCTAGTGATTACCTCACTCTCTGTGTAGCTGTAAAACATGGCAGCATTTGTCCCTGTGCCAGCAAATGTCAGGACATTAAAGGTTCAGGCCTGGTTACGTGGAACGGGACAGGGACTATTTGCCCTAAATACTAAACCTTTTAATTTTAAAAGTTCTAAAATATTAAGCTAGAAATGCTTCCGACACTGGAAGATGTTTAAATGGCTACTTTGTAAAGAATAAAGGAAGAGCATGTGCCTATTTTTTAATTCATAAGAAAAGTATTAAATCACTAGCATTTCAAAGAGCCCACTTTCAATTACCCATGAAGAGATCGCCTACAGAAAATATTAAATTCCAGGCTGGCGTCTCCAACCTACCCAGACCACTGCCTCCCTTCCACCTTCACCCGTGTCCTCGGGGAATAAGAACGAACTTCAATATCAGCAGAAGTAAAACATAATGGTCACATTTACAGAATAATTTCCACTGATATTTTTATTCCAAGGTAGGAAGAAGAGAGTTGTGAGAGGAATGGCATACCCTGAATTTTGGCTGCTTCTGCTTTCAGTGGCAGTTTTCTACTAAGATCCAGCCGAAGTCTTACCCCTAAGGTCTTCCCTTTCATCTCCCTCCTGCCCTCAGGGGACGCAGCCACTTACTCCCCCCACCAGCTTTTCCAGATTTTTTTCATTAGCTATGGCAGCCTAGCTGTCTTCCTTAAGGGAGCAAATGATGGGTACTCAATGAATACTTGATATCTGAATGAATGAGTGAATGTCATAGGTTCCTGTGGGCAGCAAATGATGGCACTTTGCAGAAACATCTTCAGTCCTTTGTCCCCAAACATAGCTAAGAATATAGAGTAAGGGGAAAAGAAAGAAGGAAAGCAGAAACTTATAAAGAATACCTACATTTTGCCAAAGTTCAGGTTTTTTTCAAAATAAAGACCTATTAATATGCATTTGATACTTATATTAAAATATATGAAATACTTCTTAGTGTCATGATTTTATAATCGAGGTAACTGATGTTCATTTGGTTTGACAACATATTTCTGAGATGTCGTCATCTCTAGGTAAAGAACTTATGTCTTGAAGGGCTTTAACCACTTTCCCAAGGTTACCCATTTAGAAAGTGGCAGATCACAGTAAGTTGTGAGAGACCATGGGGACCCTGGCCAAAAATTAGTGTGCCTAAATTAATCTTGGGTATTTGAGAAGTAGAGCTATGTGGGAAGCAGAAAGGGAGAAAATTATCCAGAGAAACAGTTTAAAAGGATATTCTGACTTTTGGTTTGTTTGTTTTGTTTTTCACTTAAATGAAGGTGGTAATGAATAGATGCAGGAAAAGTAAAGGTCATAACGGCATCACTGATGCTCCACCAGTGAGGATAGGTCAACAGATTGGTTCAGATTCTGGCGTTGAAAACAGAAGCAAAGAAAGTACTTTAATGTATTGGTAACAGTAACTCCTGGGGTAACTGATACACCCTGAAATCTTAGTGGCTTAAGACAAGAAAATTTTAGTTCTTGGTATATCACAATCCATAGTGGGTTGGTGAGGACTCTGCTCCATAAAGTCCTTCAAAAATTCAGTCCTTCTTTGTGGCAATTCTGTCATTCTCTGAGGCCCTGAAATACCCTCAGCTGGAGGGCAGAGAAGGAGAAGAGAATGAGGCTCAACAGTGGGAGGTTTCTATGGACCGGGCCTCGCAGTGAGGTCTGTGACTTTTGCCTATATGTCATTGTCCAGAGCTCAGTAGCATGGCCACACATACTTCTAAGGGAGCCTGGGAAATGGAGCCAATCTCAGGCCCAGGAAGAAAATGAAAACATTCATGTAACTGAACTTCTGCCACCATGAGATAAAAGGAAATCCAGACTTTGGGTGCCTGGGTGCCTCAGAGGGTTAAATGGCTAACTCTTGATTTTGCCTCAGGTCATGATCGCAGGGTTGTGAGATCGAGCCCTGAGTCTGGCTCCAAGTTCAGTGTGGAGTTTGCTGGATATTGTCTCTCCCTCTCCCTCTGCCCCTCCCCCTGCTCTCTCTCTCTCCAAAATAAATAAGTAAATCTTTAAGAAAAGGAAATCCAGACTTTCAGATACCCAACCATATCTGGTTTTTGGTAACTTTTTACTGAAAATGATTCTTTAAAATGTGTACATGTATGGTTTAAGCCTTTCACTTAGAAAGCCTCCCTAGATATTTTTATATGTATTAATGAATCTAAGTTAAAGCAAACTTGTAGGCAGTATCTGGGAGGTTGAGCAACTAGTTCAAGCATATCCCAAAAGTCCAGCATCACTCAGAATTAGCATCAGACAAAGTGGAGACCAAGCAGGCAGGCAGGCACTTCACATCACAGAACTTAAGAATGCAGATTGGAGGATTTCAATCAAACTTGAAGCCCTGTGGAACACCTGAGAGTTCAAAGCAGCCCCCAACCATAGAAGGGTAAGGAGGCTGCCCAGGTGGGAGGCGTGTGGTTGGAGAGAGGCTTCGATAATGCTTCAGCTATGAGAACTTAGAACGAGCCGAGAGCCCAGGTGAGGGCCCTGGGGATACAGCTGACTTGGTTACTTTTCTCAGAGTCACTTGCAAGAGCTTTTCAAGATGCCATGCCGGAGACTGGGGAGATTGCTGCTAAACCTACAAGAATGTGGAAAGCAGAAAAATGGTAAGAATAGAGACTACCAGTGGGTTGGCAAAGATATAGCTCTAGCGCCAGATTCTGAGGGAAAAAGGGACAATTTCCAAAAGTCGATCATTAGCGTTTTTAGATAAATGTGCTGGGTACAAAGCATTCTAAATCCAAACACAAATGGTTTGGTATTGGCAGTAGCTACTGCTTTGCATTAGCTGTGACCTCTGCCTTTTTGCTGGAGAATATTATGGGAAATTCCACATTTTGGGAGGCAGACAATGGTATATGACACGCCCACGGATCCCGTAACACGTTACTGCAGTTGCCACCAAGTGTTATGGCTCTGCCCCCTCCTCCTGCAAGGATACTTCTCGGTACTTGGCCACCTAAGACTATTTAATTTAGCCTTACAGTTTTCTCTGTGTGCTTTGTGTGTTCCCTCCTATTTTTCTTGCATTTATTCAAATTGGGTGCCTATTTAAGCTTATGGATGCAAAAATTTGGGAACACTTTGGCAAGTATGGTCTTAACTTTCAATCCAGGCCTTCCTGTGTGTCAAAAGATGATTCATATTCTGTTCTTGATAAGAGAACAAGAAAGTGGTCTCTTAGAACCCGGATGCATGGAGCAGAATATAGATAATGTTAATATATAAATGGATATATAAATGGATAAATTATTTTTTCCTTCAAGTATTGAAATGCAATTATATTTATAGAAAAACTTGGCTTAGATGCCTAATCAGACACAGGTGTTTTCTAAAGCCTGTTTGAATTCTAATTGTTGAAATACACTTCAAACATATTAACAAGTTAATTCAGTTCTATTGGATATGAAATTACTAGCACCCACTGAGTAATGGGTTGAAAGAATTTAGGTAACATAAAGGAACAAATTCTTCCTATGAAAGAGGAATGTTTATTTTTCCCTATCAAATAAATAAGTGACTTATGAGACACTAAATAGGATATATAATTAATAGACTCAGGTGTCACCTTATTATAGAGTTGGCTTTTTCAAAGCTGATTTTAAAAATAAACTGTTGATCTGTCATACTAAATGAGCTTAGACTTTGAAAAATGTGTTGCACTGTATCTATAGGTATAAATGTGTCGTGCATAAACTTCTCTAAATGGTACAAAAAGGCTCTCAAACTACACTTTTAAATTTTATTTAATTTTATCATTAATATGGACAAAATACAGGAAGCACAAGTTTCGTTTTTTCTTTTTTCCCCCGATACCAGAAATCTCAGAAGCTAAGTTATTGTTGAACTTTCTTCCTCTCTTCTGGATTTTGTCCTCCTGCCGCTTCAGGGATCTTGCTCCATAATTATATTTCCTGTTTCCCAGAACTTCTACCTGTCTGTTTTTCCATGTTCTGATCATTTCTATCTTAAAGGAAAACCAGGCTTTCTAATTATGCATTGTCCATTAGCTACAGTGTGTCTTCTCACTTTCACAACGAAGCTTCCTGAAAATACACATGTATTTTTTTTTAGTTGCAGTTGATTCTCCCTCATCTTTCACAGACACCTCAGCCAGCTATAACCTGGAACCACCCAGCTCTTCCTGAGGACATCCTCATTAGGGAGCCGAAAAACCACTTTCAATCATTTGATCCCTGAAACTCCAATACTGCTCTTTTTCCAGGTCCTATGAGTTCTTTTCTTTTCCTTTCCTTTTTTTTTTAAGTGTAATTGGCATTTATTTTTATTTTCTAGAGAACAGCTTTTCTTCAGCCCTTAAGGACTTAGCTCTTTACGTGGGCTTTGGTGGAGGTCGTGGGGCAGCTCCCGCGCGTCTAAATCGGGGTGGGGGTGGTTCGGTCCTTCCGTGCTTCACCAGAGCGATTCCCGACTACCTTGCTGTGAATGGCACGACTCACACAATGAGGTAGTTTCACATACAGTTTGGGAAGCACGTAGCCGTCGAAGACCTCGCTTCGGAACTGTCCCTGACAGCGGCGGCCTCTCCTGTGCTTCGAATAACGAACTTCTTAATGGCCTTGTCCTTAGGCACACAACGGGCGCAGCTGGTGCAGCGAATAGGCTGCACGTGGCCGCGGCCCTTTCAGGCACGGCCGTTACTTCTTCTCTTGGTCCTCTTGGTCCTCTTGGTCCTCTTGGCAGCGGGGCCGAGAGAGGAGCGCCGGGCCCGACTCTCTTATATAGCTCGAGACCCCTACGCGNCCGTTACTTCTTCTCTTGGTCCTCTTGGTCCTCTTGGCAGCGGGGCCGAGAGAGGAGCGCCGGGCCCGACTCTCTTATATAGCTCGAGACCCCTACGCGCCCACAGGGAGACTATTTAGCAGACGTACAGCGAAAGCGGCCAGTCACTTTACCCAGACTTTCTTTATTATTCAGCGTTTACGCTGAAATGTAAGGGTAGAAAGGCGTTTCTTGGGTTTTGTTGTCCGTGGTAGAAAGGGACCGTGGGACTATTTAGTCCGCTGGCGGAAGGGAATTAGGGTTATACGTCTCCCACCAAACCCCACCGGGGCCTCCCTGCCCCGATGAGTTCTTTTCTTTGTCCTCCTGGCTCTGTAACTTTTATTGATCTTCCTGGATGCGGTGATGTTTTTTATGCTTCCCTTAGCATTTGGAACCTTGGGGCCTTTCGTGATCTTTGGCTTTACCTCCTCTTTTCTGGTGGAGATCCTTTCCTTCCCTCAAGGATCACTGACCTGGTCCCCCAACTGTGAACCCTCAGACTCTTCCCACAGCTGGTCACTTCAAAATAGCCCCTGAAATACGAGGCCTGGCTCATTTCACTTTAGTTTGCTGCAGTATCTGACACTGTTGATGACACTCTTCTTGAAACCATCTTCGACCTAGCTTGTTGATACACATCTCTCCTGGTTCTCTTCCAACTCTCTTGTTACTCATTCTCTGCCTTTTCCATGTGCAGCTTCACCTCTCTCTCTCTTTCTGGAATTTACATTTGTCTTTTTATCCCTCTCTCCTTCTCTCATTATACATTCTCCATGTTCACCTTGTACGAACAATCCCATTGCTATGTCCCTACCTCTAGAGTTTGGACCTTTCTCTTGAGCTCTGGCTGTTTGTTTTTAATTGTTTGCTCTTTCACAAATGCCTTAAATACAGCGGGTTGAAGTTCTCCACAAGCATTGCCCTTTTGTGTATGTTTGTATGCCACACTTAGCTATGTGTTAGTTGAGTGGGATGGCCACAGACTCAATTCAACAAGCTAGTGATCATTCTTAATTTCCTTCTCTATTCTTTGTCTCTGTCTCATCGCTTTCTTTTTCTCCCCCTTTCTCTCTCTCTCTCTTTTCCTCTTGCTGTCTTTTCTCCCAGGAAACCCATTCCCTAGGTTAACTCATATCTCATATTCATGTCTCAAGATCAATTCTAACATATCATTTTGAAAACATCCTTTTCACCACCCTAGACTGATTTAGGTACCTATCCCCTATACTTCTTATTACCTTTGTGCATGGAAATAAAACAAGTTGTCAAGCATCTTGAGGCTGGGAAAATGTGTCTTTATCATGTCTGTATTCTCAGTTATAAGAATATAAGCAGCTAAGGGCTAGAAGACCAGAGGCACTGACTTGGGATTCATCCACACAAAGTGGATATGGATATGGGTGAAATTGCCTAAGCAGAATATATAAGGGCTGATGAATTGAAAACATCGAATTGTGCATGAGCATGACAGTGTGTTTAGTTTTCAAAATAAATGATTGAATTTTGTATGCGGTACCTATGAGCCCAGGGTTTAAGACAACGTTTGATGCGACAAACTAATAAACAACCACAACTAAATAAAACAGAAGCATGAATATAAATGCTCAACAAGTAACATAAGTCAAAAAGAATAGGAGCAACCCAAAAGCTTTCAGGGATTACAGTTCTAGTTTCACTCTAATAAAATAAGAAGTAATACTTGGGGAAATGTTTGGATACCAAGAAGAGGAGAGTTAGATAAGATACTAGAGAGGGGAAATAATGCCAGGAATATGATTATGAAAATTGGAATAGGATAATCAGATAAAGAATAAGTATGCTGAGGTAAATGTGCCCAAGGCATGTGGGACCAGGATTAAGACAAGAATAATCAAATTTCCAAATAATACAGGAAATACAATATTGCTTGTGGCATGCTTCCCTTTCATTTTTAATGTTTAGACTCCGCATATTGTGAAGATGTATTAGTTTTCTATTGTTTCTCTAACAAATAACCACAAACTTAGTGGCTTAAAATAGCACAAATTTATAATTTTACATTTCTGGACGTCAGACTCCTCAGATGAAGATATCCATAGGAGGCAGTTCCTTCTAGTGGTTCTAGGATAAAATCTGTTTCCTTGCCTTTTCCAGTTTCTAGGAACCTCATAGTACCCTCGGCTCATGTGGGTGAGCATAGTAGTGATCCAGGATAATCATACCATCTCTTCATCTCACATGTGCAAAGTCCCTTTAGCCATGTAACATAATCAAAGGGGCTGAGGATAATATGTTTATCCTTTGGTTGGACATTATTCAGACTAACTCAGTCAAAAGACAATGAAAAATAGGCAAATGCCTGAATTTCATTCATTCATTAACATTTAGGAGTCTATTTTTCACTTTAAAATAATCCCTTACATTAAGAGCTTCACGTTTTTTAAGGCATTATCACACTCATAATCATACCTGAATCTTAAGCCAACTATCTGAAAGATAGGAGAGATATTATATCCATTTTATAGATAAGTTTGTGCATGTGTTCATAAGACTTTAGTGGCTTGTCCAAAGACACACAGCTAGTGAATATGCCTTGTTTGTTTTCTGTCTATAAATCTAATGTTCTTTCCATGACTCTGTAATTTTTCCTTGTGAATAAAAAATAAAGAAAAATCCCTGGATTCACCAGACATTTCACATTTCACAGGAAAAGAAGGTAATTTAGATGTTGATCCATCATCATAATTTTTCCTAAATATATTCCTCATTTTGAATGAAACAGCAAAAGTTGAACACGCTTCAATCCCTTTCAAATTTTGGATTAATGACTGAAGCCCAGAGTAGCCTAGAAGGCACAGGACATAGAAACTGGTGTAGACTTGGTACACTGCTTGTTTCTCTCCTATGGGTCTGAAAATTCACAGTAAGGGGTGGCAAACACAAATGTCCATGAAGTCAAGCAGGACTTCTAAATAAGACAAGGATTGATTTTAGAATGTAAGCTCAATATCTAAGATATGTCCTAAAAAGTTCCAGAAATACTTTGGGGCTGGGAAGAGAGGAGATGCTATAGAGGAATGTAGTCCTTCATGGCTAGATTGGTGGAGTGGGGGGAGGGTCAGTAATATCTAGGTGATTATTACTGTGATTTATTTGTCTTTATGTGTGGGTGTGCTTGGGTATATACTATATATATCATTATATCATAATATATATCATTACATCATAATATATCACTATATATCATGTGATACAGGATAAATATGTATTTTTACTTGTTGCTTGATTTATACTTCCTCCCCCAACCAGGTGTAAGCTCTATGAAGTCAGGTACTTGGTTTGTCATGTTCTTTGCCCCGTTCCTGATTATAGAGGGATATTTGTTATATAGTAGGTACTCAATAAATGTTGGTTAAATACATAAAAAAAAAAAAGAATGTAAGCTCAGTCATAAGTAGTACCTAACACTCACCTTCCATGACAACGAAAAGGGAGCAGCAGGACCTGTGGCAACTGGAGTGTGCTTAGCTTATCAGAAGGGGCATCTTCTTCTCAGTAAAAGACTGTCCTTTTGGAGAATGTGGCCACAGGTCGACAGATGATCCTCTTTAAAAAACAGATAAGCCAGAAATTTGAATTTTTATGTTAAATCTCCCAAGTGTTAGGCGTCTGCATTTAAAGCATTTTTGGACACTGAGTGACCAGAGCAAACATGTATGAAAACCAAAGAGAGTTCACAGTGGGTTTCTAGTTTGCTGTATATCCTAAGACATTGATAGTACTAGACTTATCTGTCCAAAAAGGTTTGGAAATAAAAGGATGAGAAGTCATTGAGTGCAAGTCAGGAGAGTAGAAAATGGAATATTATGTAGATTACCCTTTTCGTATTCCAAAAAAGACATCTCCTTCATATCTCCTTTTCTAAATGTTACTGCTGGAAACCCTCTTGGGAGTGCTCATAATTATTTCAAAACAAAACAAAAGAAAAAAGATGTAGATACATCAATAAGGCAAATATTTTTTCTTGATAGTTTTCTAAAAATACACTCATAAAAAAATGACAGAATTACCAAAATAGGTTTTGGTGTTAAAGATGTGATAAACAATTCTGGAGCAACAAATCCTTCAGTACATTAGAAGTGTATTCTAATAATCCAACCTCCAAATTTGCATCATTTTTAAGAGATAAGAGCAAAATAAAAGAGAAATCAAGTGAATTCTATATACTGTAAGCTTAGAGTACATTTAGAATTAAGTGAGGATCTTTCCTGCCAAAAGTGCTGGGCATTCTGGGAGGCCAGAGCAGGGAGGCATCCAGCAGCTCAGGTGCCGAGGAATGCATGGATGACCTTGGTAACAGCTCTTGGCTGCTGTGCACCAAAAAGCAAGCTAGGAGTCTATTAAGAATTGACTTGGTAGATAAGTGACAATGGCAATGGCCTCAGGTGGTAAGAATTGGCAAATTGTAAGAAGAAGACCATAACTTTTGGAGATGTAGACAGAAATGAGTGAGGTATGCAGTGGTTCTAATAGTGGAAACTAGGAGTGTGTTGGTCTCAGTAAGGAAGGTGTTCCAGGTGCTACGGTTGAGTGATGATGGGATTGGGAGAAGTCTCCACAAGCCTGGATTTTGAGTAGTGGAAGTTGTATAAGCCAAGAAATGCCTAAAACAAGATTTAGAATTTATATAATGGTGCCCATTCCCCCCATTTTGATATAATTAAATTTCTTTAAAAAGTCAATGTAATTTCATAAACAAGAGGTAATTATTATTTCCAGGTATATATTTATATAACTTTCATCCTGGGATTCACTAACCCCCTAAATGATTTCTTTCTAGTTTAATATGTTAAGATTTGCTCTTTCTGCTATAAAGTTCTATGAGTTTTTATAGAGGATAAATTGATGGTTACCAGAGGGGAGGTGGGTGTGGAGATGGATCAAGTAGGAGATAGGGATTAAGGAAGGCACTTTTGTGAAGAGTACCAAATAAGTGTTAAATCACTATATTGTACACCTGAAACTCATATAACATTGGATATTAATTGGAATTTAGATAAAAACTTTTAAAAAGTTCTATGAGTTTTTAGAAGCATCCTGTCACGTATCCACCACTGTAGTGACACAGAAAATCATTTCAGCAACCTAAATTTCTTCACCTATTCAGCACCACCCACCTTGAATTGCTGGCAATAACTTATCTGTCTGCTTAACCCCTCTACCATTTTTTCTTTTCTAAAATATCATGCAAATGGAATAACACAATATTTTAACCTTTGCAGACTGGCTTCCTTCACTTGGCATTATGCATTGAAGATTCGTCCATATCTTTGTATATCTTGATAGTTCATTATTTTTACTTTTCCTCTCTGAATAATATTCCATTATATGGGTTACTGTAGTTTGTTTATTCACTCACCTATCGAAGGACATCTTGGTTGCTTTCAATGTTTGTGATTATAAAGTTACCATCAATGTTTGTATGTAGGCATAAACATGCTGTATGAGCATAACTTTTCAAATTGGTTGGGTAGATTGCAAGGAGCATAATTGGTGATGGTGTGGTTTACCAATACCATCTAACAAAGCATAGCAAAGTTAACCTTTCTAAGAAACTTGCCAAACTGTCTTCCAAAGTGGTTGAACCATTCCTTATTCCCACGAATAACGAATGAGAGTTCGAGTTGCACCACATTCTCGCCAACTGTTGGTTTTGGGATTTTAGCTATTGTAATACGTGGGTCTTCACTAAGTCTACAATAGTTTTCTTGATTGCTATCAACCAGTGTCCCCTCAGTATCTCCCATAATTCTCATTTCTAAGAAGGTAGTTTTTAAGTGTGCCATTGTTCCCTGGGTTTGGGGATAGCAGATAACTAGTCTTTTAATTTATAGTTTATGAGAAGACCATGCACCACACATATATCTTGGTTTTGAGCCAGATGCAGTATCGGGTTGGGAATTAGTTTATCTTTCTGATCATAGTGAGGATTGAGTAAAACTAAAGAAGGGCGACCTGTGGGAGAAACTGATGAGCCATTTACTAAAAGCATCTCTTTTTCCTTTGGCTGCACAGTTAGATTGCTATTCCCAGACTCCCTTGCCACTGATGTGGCCACGGCATTGAATTTTGGCAAATAAAGTGTCTATAGAAATGGCAGGTGCTGCACCCGAATAGTCCTTCCTGTCTCATAGTCTATCTTTCTTCTGTATGTTGACTCCCAGAATCATACATAGCATTTGAAAACTATGTGTTGAAGATGAAAGACACCGAATGACTGGGTGGAGCAAATCACTTTGCTTCTCCTCTTCCCTATACTAATAGAATGAGAACTAGTGAGAAATAAATTTCTATTATAGTAAGCCATTGATACATTGAGGTTTATCTGTTGCAGGGTAGCTATCCTAACAAATACCTTAGGAAAGACTTCCTGGAAGAAAAAAAAAAAAAGAAAGAAAGAGATTGAAATGGCTCCTGAAGTTCACATACAATGAAGAAATGCATCTATTTAGTGGAGAAAGCCTGAGCAAAGGCTATGACTAGATTGAACTTCGAAAGAATGGATAGAAATTGAGGTAAGTCAACTACCTCAGTTTTATGATAATGCTGATTTGATAATAATAAAGATGTTACAAATGTATCATTTTAGGGATCTGATAATGATTAATAATTAATATTGTCTTTATTAATATATTGATATTAATATATAACTGTGTATATTGATATTAATATATTAGTTGTAGAGCTAATATATATTGATGAGTTATCTTCTGATACTAAACACTCAGAATCTATTATCCCATTTAAATTTCAAAGTACTTCTAAGAACTAGATATTATTATTATCCTTATTTTTCACAAATGAGTGAGCTAAGGCACAGAGATATGAGTAACTTACCTAGGTCACACATCTCATAAGAGATAGACCTAGAATTTCAACTCATTGTTAGCTGTTGTACCTCTAGAATTCCCATTCTTAATTACTTCATTCTATTTCTTAGGAAGTAAAACACTTCAAACTTCCCTACCATTATCCACTTAATATAAACGAAAATGTGCATGGGATGGCTGAGGTTTTGTGCTTGAGTTTTCCAAAATGATCTAAACTGTGCTTTTGTTAAACACATTTTCCTTTGATCACCAAAACTAGCATCTGTCTTGTTGTACCACTGTTACTTAATGTCCAGAAAACCCCATAAAAATCTATATCTTATTTGTGTTTATATCAATGTATACTAGCCACTCACTTCCAGTGAATATAGATATAACATATTAATGACTTTGTGGTTAATTTTCATTAATTTCTCATTAAAAGTCAAGCAAAGAATGATACTTGCACATTTTTTTGGTCTTTCTTCTTTTAGCTGATCTAAAACTGTGTTTCATGTAATTATCCTATTTACTCTTCAGAAAATCATGATGTTCTTCTCCCAGAGGCTAAAGCCCAACAAAAAGGATCTGTGGTCTAGTGCCAATACCAGCTGTTGGAAATTATCTTCCAGCTCAAATTCGATCTGTTGCTTCTAGATTCCAGGGTCTCCCATTTAATTCTCACAAATAACAATTTTTTCAAAGACTAAAAAGACACTAATTAGTTACATTAAAGTACTTGATTTAAATGTTCTGTTAAGGGATTTCCAAGTTGCTACAACTGCTTGAGACTTTATATAGCATCTAATAGGGTGTCCTGTTACAGTATCTTTGATATACTTGACCAGAGGATGTAACCCTGGGGTGCTGTTAGAAGGGTTTAGGATGGCATGTGCCTTAGCACTGGATTTATTCAAGGAGATTTATACTACCGACTTAAAAATCACAGGTCAGTGGCTTTATGAGAGTTGACTACCCAGGAGGCAGTGGGAGAGATAGTTAAATACAAGCAAAGTAAAATAAGTTGTCATCTATCTTTCTTAGACATACTAACATTAAATCTAATATAGGCTATTTCTAGAGTACCTAAAACCTAACAGAGATGTTACAAATGTATGATGTTGGGAATCTCACTTATCTTACCCTGTGCAGCCATGTTTGGCAATGTCCTTGTTATAAATATTTATAATTAATATCTCAGTGGAAAAGTGCTTGATACATAATCAGAATAGCTTTTCTAAGAATGAAGTCCTCAAGTCAAGTACTAGATAGGTCTAACTGGTGAGCTTAGTGAAAAAAATTGACTGCATAGTATATACATAAAATCTCAATCAAAGCACTGAAGGATACAAACATGGAAGCAATTATTATTATGTTTTTTTAAATTAAAAGCGTTTTTTATTCAGAAACATTCACATAAACTGTCAAGAATTCACATTTTTTGGGTGAGAAAAATCATCTATAGAGGAATAGAGCTGTAAGTATTTTAGAAAGGATTGTAAGCCTGGAACATCAAAATCAAGACTATAAGATTGCTAATATATATGTAAGCTAGAGTTTAAGAAAATTTTGAAATGTTAAACCAGAGTTTCACTTTATGATTAAATGAATGTTAATAAGGAAATTTGGTTTTTCTAACACTTAAAAAATTTACTTCTACTTTCTTTCTCTAATCACATGTAAAAGTGCTTTCTGCTGGCAGCTAACGGCAAATGGGCACCGCTGTGCCTACATGCAAAGTAACTTACATTCTGTGGCGTGAAGCGCATAAACATAAGCTCTCAACTCCCAGTTTCTTTTCAAAGCCTCAAAAACTCTTGGGATACCTGGGTGGTTCAGTCAGTTAAGCGTCTGCCTTTGGCTCAGGTCATGATCCCAGGGCCTGCTGGTCAGCAGGGAGTATGCTTCTCTCTTTCTCCCTCGGTTCTCTCCCTCCTTATCTCTCTAAAGTAAACAAAATCTTTAAAAAAAATAAATAAATAAAGCCTCAAAATTTTTTGATGTAGTGAGGGAATAAAATATTTTCTTGGCTATTTTTATATAAGGATTTTGACACTGAGGTATGCAAGTCTCTTACATTTTTCCCTGTGAATGTAAACGTGTTCCATTGTGCTCACTTGTGTCTGTGTAATCAACATGCAATAAAACAGAAAAAGGGCTGGTTTGTATGCTTCACTTACCAACTAAACAACATAGCCCACCTATCCCTAGAATCACCAGGTCAACACCCAGTATAATAGCAGACTGCAAACAAAATACATGCTTGTGACTTAGCATTCAGAGACATTCAGAGAAGTGGATTTAAAATATCAATCCTGTTATGCGATATTATCCCACTGTTAAATACACACCAAAGGTTACTGAATATAAAGTATGCATGCAGCCAACCTCCATAGTAACACAAATTAAAAAAAGATTGTTAAAGGAACACACTTTAGGTTTTTCTTACGCTACAGTTACAAAGACCAAGGTAGGCTTTCAGAACAAAGAATAATTTTTTTAAGAAAGGAAAAAAGCTTTACAAACTTAATTTCTAGAAAGTAATTATCAAGCTGCATGGTAGCATAAAGTCCTATTGATCGAAATTTCTCTTTCTGTATGAACTTCACAGACTTGCATGACTTGGCATCAGTAAAAGCTAATGATGATTCATGCTATTAGCTTCAGCAGCCACAGTCCCTAGGAACTCAGCTTTGACCTTTTATTAGCACTTTTCTCCCAAGCAGATAGGATCCTTCTCCAGGCACACTTCCTAATCACCTTAAAACACCTGGAGAATTAGTTAAAAGCCTGACGGGGAGGGACTGAGATGCTAAGGGAAAATGAAAATTCAGTGTAAGGAGAGGACATATTCTATAGTGTAATCTGACCAGAAGGCTTGGAAAATCCTGGAAAACAAAATTACATGTTAAGATTTCATTTATGTAAACTTAAAATAATCATAATCCCAAGAACCTTGTTAAATGTTACTGGTTGGTTTCAACTGTTAGCAGCAACCCCACCCTTACCCCTAAAAAATTCCCATGCAACATTTATACATTCATTTTTTCCTTGATTAAACATTTATCGAGCTCCCAGCACTACACTAGGCACCTAAATAGCATTCTGTTGTGGTAATGTAGAAGTCATTAATTTTTTAAAATTAATTTTTTAGCGTCCTCTGCTTTAAGTGGCTTCTGAAAGAAGCATTGATTAATGAAGCTGTGGAGAACTGCTACGCAAATAACTTGAAAACTCTGCTCCTTCTCTCCTTAGTTGTTCCAGTCCCTCCCTCACCCATTGCTCCTCACTCACCTACTACCGCATCCCCCACATTCATACACACATGCCCTTGTCTCATTTCCACTTCTCTGATGATGGACGAATATAAGACGCAGCTGCTTTTTAGTGATTAAGGCTAAAGGGGAAAAAGGAAGCTCGTTATTAAGAGGTTGGAAACTGAGAGTTGCTGGAGGGGAGGTGGATGGGGGGATGGTGTAACTGAGTGAGGGCCATTATGGAGGGGGTGTGATGTGATGAGTACTGGGTGTTTTATGCAACTGGTGAATTACTGAACACTACATCTGAAACTAATGATGTATTATGTGTTGGCTAATTGAATTGAAATTAAGAAAAGAGGTTGTAGTCTCTTATTCAAACTAACCTACTTCAAAATCATAATAATTGAAGATGGAATCTATAGGGTATTTAAATAAGTATCTTTTCATCACTTTTGATAATGGTTTGATGTCTATAACATACACACTCATGAAAGGGCTACAAATCTGCAAATGACTTTAATAATAACAATAAAGTCTCAATAATTTAAGACTTTAGGTCAATCACACTTCTTTATACAGCCTTCAGCATAAATCGACTCTACTATTCAAAAATACTGAAATTACATAATGTAATTACATATGTAGTAGAAATTACATAATGTAGTAGAAATATACTCACTTGAATGACCCTTTCCCCATTCTGTGTGGATCAAATGGTTTTCATCCTAATCACTCTATCATAACTGTCCTTTCAAAAGGACATGATCTCTTGTCAATACTTATAGTCAAGTTGATATATTCAATTTTCAGTATTTTAACAAACTTATCTTTTCTTGGATTCCATGATACCAAGTTACTTTTTATTATCTTCCTAGATTTCAGATAAATTTTGCCACTACCCCCTGACTAAAAAAAAAAAAAAGAAAATCCTTACTTTCTCTTGATTATTAATGGTCTCCTAGTCTTGTTGGTTTGTCTATATTTTATCCTTGAATATCTTTTTTGTTCTCTTAGTTTCAATGATACCCTTTATATTGATAATTTCCAAATCTCAGAAGAAAGATATGATATGGTGGGAAGAATATTAGGTTAGGTATGTGAACATTTGCTTGGTTTGGAGTCCTGTTCCCTATAAAATTTTGATGAGTGACTTTATTCCACTTAATGTGTGCCTGTGTGTGTGTGAGAGAGAACACACTGGTCATGGTATAAAGTATATTACAAAAAAATAATAGTTGTGATGAACTAAATAGAATCCAGTTCCATTCTAGTGGTTTTGTGTCTTGATTTTGCTTCAATCTTTTAACAGAAAAGACTTAGTCATCTTTTAACATAAATATGAGCGATATCCATTGTTATAGATGTTCTAGAATTTTAAATATGAAAACAGGCTTTCTGTGGTTTAAGTTGTCTAATTAATTATATTATTTGGGGAAATAGCTTTATCCCAGGCTCAACTGACCTCCAATATTAAATGAAATGGTTTGTCCTTCATTTAAATTAAGGTGGCAGACTTTAAACTTGCATATTTCAACCATATTGGAAGTGGCATAGTGAAAGAACCATGGGAAAAACATTTCTGCTGGACAACATCAACAAATAAATGAATGTACCTGATAGCCAATTTATCACAAAATTGGTAAAAGCACCTCTTTGGAACTTAATATGTTTCTTTGTAGAAATAGGTATCACATGTCCTTGATGAATAGGCCATCATGAGAATCAAACTCAGCCCCATTGAAGGGATAATAGCATCATTAAAGTCCAGTGCTCTACCTTTTGGGAAGGGCTTTTCTGTGGCTTGCTTTTCCAATTATAAATTAATCCTCACATCTGGGAAAAGCAGCTATAGGGCTGATTTTGCTGTTAATATCTATTTTACAAATATGGAAGACTGGGAAAGTTTAAGTGACTTGCAACTACTCACCCACCCATAACCAAAGCTGCAACTAGACTGATCTCTTTCCTTTTTTTCTTTTTTTAAGATTTTATTTATTTGACACAGAGAGAGAGATCACAAGTAGGCTGAGAGGCAAGCAGAGAGACAGAGGAGGAAGCAGGCTCCTTGCCAGGCAGGGAGACTGATGCGGGCCTCCATCTCAGGACCCTGAGATCATGACCTGAGCTGAAGGCAGAGGCTTTAACCCACTGAGCCACCCCAGGCACCCTGATCTCTTTCCTTTTTATTCAGTTTTCTGCCTGCTAGATTTAGGTTTTATCAGAACAGACTTCAATTAAGTATTCAGTTTCTATTATTGATAAGTATATATTTCAGCACCAATTAATATAAAATTATTTTATATATTTTTCAAGATTAGGTAAGTGGTTATTGATTTAAGGAGTGCCCAAATTTCTTCCTCCACTAACAAGATGATTGTAAGTTACACAATAGCAAAAATAAATAATAAACCATAGGTAATTATAAAAAACCTAAATGACAATTAAAAATCTTCTCTCGATTAAAAATTCAAAGTAATTGTTACACATTTCTGGTTTTAGACTAAAATATAAACTTATCACTACCTCTTTTAGCACAGTTAGTTCCTTAAGAAGAAATAGTCTAGTTCTCAAACTAGATTGGTCAAATGACTGAAGGTGGGGGAAAGAGGCACAAGAAAATTGGGAAAAGTGGTGCTCATATGCATACATTTTTGGTAAACTAAAAGATGGCAATACACAACTCTACTCTGCAGTTGAATTTTCCATACAGTGCTCATAAAATTTAGGCAGGGTTTATTTTAGGTATCACAGGATGCATGGAGTTATCTTAAAAGGAAGGTAAATGAAGAAAGAAGTGGTTATTGCCAAAAAAAGGATCACTTAAAATATAATTAGAAACAGCAGCAACAGCATAGCTAATACATACTGATTCCAACTATTTGTCAGCCAGTCTTGTAGCTGATTCATGCACTTGGTTTCTGACCTTCAGGACAACCTTGTAAGAGAGAAGATAGAAAAGATCACTTGGAGAAAGACCCACACCTGTTTAAGTCTACATGGAGAACTTAGTTTACTTTTTTCTTTATTTTTTAATGCAACATGAATTTTAGATTTAGAACCCTGGACCATTGTGATGTATTTTCTTCACAAAGAAAGATCATTATAGTTTTGGGGAGAGCTGGTGTGGAAAAAGTTTGCCACCTTTGTTTTCTTTTCCTTGCCTTGCTAAATCTGAATGACATCACTTATCTGGTGTTTGTGTCACACACACGCACACCCCTACTGTATCATTCAGAAGTGATTCTCCAAAGAAAAAGAAAAAAAAAAGCAAACCAAGTAGACTGCTCAAACTATCTTTCTGCATTGCTTCTTGAGGCGTGTTTTGTTGAGTGGGGTGAAGGTGGGAGAGTTTATTTGGAGGGAAGGTAAGGAAGGTCCACTCTACCTACAACTTTGAGAACATTTCTCCATGTGCCTCTTTGATAGCTCAGACACACTTCTGGGCTGATTACTCTGAGTGGTTCGGAAGCTCAGGAGTACCACTCTTCCGCTACCAAAACTGCCGAAGGGAGAAGGACGGGGGCGCTGTCTGGTGACTGTTCGCCCGATTCCTTCAAGGCGGCGACCACCGCCAGGGATCCGTTCTTCCACATCGCCGGTCGTACTTGGGACCCACGACCGCTACACAGGGCTGCCAAGACGCTGAACCGCCGGGCCGAGGCTCTGGGGACAGTCACCCCGGGACGCCCTTTGCATCCGAACCGCGGGCCCCTGGCATTCAGAAAACGCCCCAGGCCCACCCCGGCGGGCCCGGCTGCGTGGCCGCACCTAGGGCTCCCGAGCCAGGACTCCCCCACCCCGCACGGCTCCCGCGCCTCCCCCATCCCAAACCCCAGCAGCGACACCGCCGCTCCCGGAAACAAGCCTGCTGAGCAAAGGCGGAGGAAAACCTTGGGCCTTCCGCTCTGATTGGTCTCCCCCCGCCGCGCGGGGCGAGGCAGCGATTGGCTGCCGGGCGTTGTCAGTCGCCGAGGCCAGAGCCTTCGCCGGGGAAGCGCAGCCGGGCTCGGGTGCTCCGGCTGCCGCCGCGGCTGCTCGAGCTGGTGCAGCTGGGCGAGCTCGTGCGGGCGCCGCCGCCGCCTCCGCTGCTGC
>LNAC01000135.1:205308-229135 GCA_002007465.1 Ailurus styani
GCGCCCGCGCGCCCCCGGGACCGCCGGCGTCGTCTTCGGGGGTTACGAAGGCTCGTCGTGTCCGGGGCATCCTGACCCCGGTGTTTGGGACCCGGGCAGCGAGTCCGGACGCACGGCTCGGCGGATGCCCGCGCCGATGCCGCTCCTGTTGGTGCGTCTTCCCCTCGGCGCTGCCCGACGTTGACAGCACGGGGACGGCATTGTGTGGGGATCGGCGCGTGTGGGCGCGCGGCTTGGGGCACTTCGCAGGGCGCGCCGTGGGTCCCCTCTGACGAGAAGCGGCGCCCTTCAGGGATCAGGCTGGGGTGGCGTGAATAGGTTTGCCGCTTGGCTCCGCGGGAGGGAGAGAGCACGCGGGAAGCACGGGGAAGTCCACCGCGGCTCGTGAAGAGCCGGGCGAATGGAACTTTACTGCCTTAATGAAAAGAGGGAGCTGTGTATCCAGCGCGCCAGGGGACAGGCGCATTCGCCCAGGCTCCCCAAAGTCCCACTTTGCGCCGGGGACTTCAGAGAGGAGAGGAAGGGAGGGGAAAGTAACGGTTAGTCCGCCTCGCTGAAGAAAAAGACCAAAGGAAAGGAGGAGTGCAACTGGGCTTGGGGAGTGGCGGCTTTTTGTCTGACGCTCCCGGTGGGGAGCTCGCTACACTTTTCGGGAGCGCAGATTTGGGGGTGGAGGGGGTCCCACCTCGAGGGGCTGTGAGAGGCCGCTGCGGGCGCGGCGCACGGGTGTCAGCTCCCTGACCGCGGGGCCGAAGCGGGGCGGGGCTCGAGCGTGCGTCCAGGTGGAGCTGCCGCCTCTCAGGGCAGCTTTGGCCGGGGTCCCTTCCGGGGTCGGGACCCCGCCTGCAGCGCCGGGGCAGCTGCGGGCCGCGGGAGGCTCGGTTCTCCGAGAAAGTTCCGGCCGGCCGGGGTCCAGGGACCCCGACCTAGAGCACGTTGACCACAAAGTGTGACCAGGTTTACGTACCCAGCTTCCTCCAGTGCCGACGCTGCTTTTATTTTATATTAAATTATTTTCCTTGTAAAGCTCCTGGGAGTCGGACCCGCGCTGCGAATCTTTCTGCAGGAGGCGGATTTTATGCGCTGCTGTAAATGGATGGTGCTGCCGGGTTGAGTCCGAATCTCCGTAGCTCAGTATAGTGGTTTCTCCATTCCTCTTCAGGACGCACAAACTTACTCTTGGCGATTGTTTCGTATGTGGCCTGTGTCTCTTTAGGAGTCTCTGCTAGGGAAAGTTCCTGAAATACCTCGGCACTAACGAAGTGTCCCCACTCGGGCGCAGATGGAGAGAGACTGTGGTCTTTTAAAGACACGGTGGGGTTGCAGCGGGAAATGGAAGTGGAGAGGGCAGCTCCCAGTTTGCCAGCTAGAATCTTTGGAAACACATAAATTGGCTCAATACAGGGAGCCGGAACTGAGAACAGCACTTTCCCTGTTATGTAGCTCCTTAATCTCCTTTCCTGGAAGAATCTTTCACCCCCAAACAAAATACAACACAACAAAAATAAAACCCAGACCCAAACAGCAGAAACCACTTTGGTCAGACTCATTTCTGATTTGGTAAAGCAGAAAAAATGAAAGTGAGACACGTAATAGAAATCCAGTAGGGAGGAAAAAAAAAAAAAAATCAGAAGGGAGCTGTCCAAAACGTCAGCATTTGTCACGTTTTTAATTGTAAAGGTTCCATTTTCTCCCAATTTTGTAATGTAAATTATTCTGTAGCGATGAGTAACTTACTGATAAACTAGCAGTGATATTAATTTTGTGTCCGAGGATGGTTGCACACTTTTCATCACTTAATTCATGAACTGTAAATGGAATTTTTAATATTCTTTTAGCTGAACACTCATATTATGTATTTGGGCTGGTAGAAAATTGGTAGTAGATGTTTTTTCCTTAGTAGTCATCACATGTGGCTTAAAAGTCCAGTTTTCAGATATAATTAAAGAGAGTACAGCTTGTGGTTGTTATGTTTCAATACCGCTGCCAAGTGATTAATGTTGCACTATTTTAGTCGTTGTAAGTTTCAGGACTTTACTATGATTATTAAACACATTAAGCAGTTGATTTTAGTTTTGTGTTCCATTTGTGCAATGCTGTGAGATGGTAAAACAGTTTTCCCCTATGGATTGATATGGGGAAATTAGATTAGAATGTGTTTGAATAATTAATAATTTAGAAGTAAGATTAAGTTAAAATCAAGTTATATGTGTTAAAAGTGGAACTTTTAAGGAAAATTTTAACTACTTAGCTAGGAAAGTGGTTTTTCACATTGCTGTAAAGTAACATCTTGTAAATCCACTGCATTATGTATTGGGGTAAGCCACAAGTCTTTAAACAGAAACAGAGCTTTTGTACTCATTTTAAGGAGTGTGTGCATATTTTTAATCAGGAAGACTTTTATTTGGGGGTATATTTTCTCAAATAATTAAATACATTTTTAAAACCATGAGGGTAGAATATAATCAAATGTAGAGAAATGAATCAAAGAACGTAAATATTAGGATAAAGCAGTAAGGTCTATGACTGAAAGCAGATATGATGCAGGATGTGTGTGTGGTGGAGGAGCACAGGCCTAAAGGTGGTAATAGGTTGTGCTAGCCGCTTAGTTTATAGGAGCAATTCAAGTTCTGCCAGTTCTGCAAATTTTCTTCAGTTTTGACTTGTTTTGCTGCAGGGCAACCCATGAGCTCAGACTGCCATATTTTCTACATGGATTTTAGTAAATGTCAACTTGTCAAGTCTCTAGGCCACTAAATTCACTTTTTGACCTATACCAGATTTTAATTTCAACACTGCATAACTTTTCTAAAAAGATCACATTTACTATAAATAGTGCAAAAATATCATGATCTTATTAAATAAACATTTAATTTGTCAACTAGCCATGGTTAGAGCTTCTATATTATTAGGTTAGGTAGTGAGGTTTATTTAATTTTATTAATAGTAATTTGTTTTCCTCTAAGTAATGACAAAATCAGTTTTTAATTGAAAACTAACACACTTAGGGGAATGGAAAACCTCAGCCAGTTTAGTATATCAGAAATTCACTGTATTATCTCTCTGTCTCATGCAAACATACACCATATACTGGACAGTCTCTCAGGACAAATGTAATCACCCTTCATTAGAAACAAATTCACCAGGCGCCTGGGTGGCTCAGTGGGTTAAAGCCGCTGCCTTCGGCTCAGGTCATGATCCCAGGGTCCTGGGATCCAGGCCCACATCGGGCTCTCTGCTCAGCAGGGAGCCTGCTTCCTTCTCTCTCCTCTCTCTCTGCCTGCCTCTCTGCCTACTTGTAATCTCTCTCTCTGTGTCAAATGAATAAATAAAATCTTTAAAAAAAAAAAAAAGAAACAAATTCACCAACCCATTTTGAGTGATGAAAGTACTTTATAAGACAAAAGCTCATCCTTTTTAGTAGTCCATTACTAATTAATTATGATACTGGTTTATTCATGTAAAATTTAACAAATTCTGTGTTTCTGTGATATGCAAGACATTGTTGTGGTTGCTTTGACTATATCAGAGAATAAGTCACAAAGGCCCTTGCCCTCATGAAGCTTATATTTTATTGGGGTGAAATAGGTCATAAACAAAAAGCATAATAAGTAAAAAATGTAGAGAATATTTATCTCTCCTACTGACCTGTTCTTCTAAATCTCCATCCCATGACCCCATCTCTTTGCATCTCATTTTCTTTCCAAGTAATATACACCTATCCACACACCCACATAAATATACTCAAATTAATCTAAGAACTGGAAAGTAATCATGGTGATAATCTAATACATGTCAGTCATGAAGTAATCTATCTGAACAATGACAGCACTATCTAAGATGAGGGTTAAAGGTAAGAAAGGGATTCAAAGATGGTTAAACTATGAAATAACAGAATATCTGCCCTTTAAAAATGCTTAAAATCAAATTATATTTTTGGGAGGAACTAAAATGAGAAATGATCCTTTAATACATTTGTTTCAAAGTAACAGTATCTTAAAAGGCATTTGTGACTATCCAAGGTCAAATCTATATAACCCCATTTAAAGGGGATGAGTGAATTAGAAGTAGTAAGGAAAGATCCAAAAGCATAATTTTAATGAAAAATTTTCTGCTTTCACATTGAGAGTGACATACTCTTGTACCTCTGTGAAAGTTGACTGAGGTCAAAGTTTCCCTAAAGTTGATGTGTCAGAAAAAAAGACTCATGATCCAATTCTCTAGTCAAAAAAATACCAAAACACTTCAAAAATTTCAAAATAACTGTCTTTATTTCAAAATCAATTTGGTTATCCACCCAGTCAAATTACAGATAAAGCATTGTGATAATTTCCCAGGTTCTATTATGCATAAAACAGTGTATAATTATAATACCAGTTTCACTTTCTCTGTTTTCCATGTAATTATTTTCTTTAGGGGCTTGAGCTTACACCTCCAAAGATCTGTTTTTTTTTTTAATCCTCATGTGAAGAAAATCAAGAATCTAGATTGACTTTCAAAAATTGGTTTGTGAACAATATTTTCATATTAAAGGAAAGCTGAAATTGTATGCCCAAGAAACCATACTATATAATGAACTAATGCCAACTTATCCACAGGTTCTATTATGACAAAATTTTAACACTAACACAATGCTAACGTCATTTTTGAGTGGATTTTCATCATTTAAGAAAAATCTTCAAGATGGCTGCTATATGGGCGCCTGGGTGGCTCAGTGGGTTAAAGCCTCTGCTTTCGGCTCAGGTCATGATCTCAGGGTCCTGGGATCAAGGCCAGCATTGGGCTCCCTGCTCGGCGGGGAGCCTGCTTCCCCCCCTCTCTCTCTGCCTGCCTCTCTGCCTCCTTGTGATCTCTCTCCCTCTGTGAAATAAATAAATAAAATCTTAAAAAAAAAAGATTGCTGCTATATAATCCTGTTTTTGGAGATGGGGAAAAGTCTTTTAATAATACTCTTTCATTATTTTATTTATTTAGATTCAAGAATGTATATACTACCTGCTTAAACCTTTACCTTCTTTGCCTGATTTTTCTTTGTTCTGCCCCAAATGCAAAATCTTAAGAAAACAGTGTTGTAAAAAAAAGCAAGTAAACCAACCGGCAATTATCATACCTTGCAAACAAAGTCAGCTCTGGCTGATGATGAAAATGTTGGGTGGGAATTAAGTAGGGACCAGATATTCCTAGATGGGAAGAATCCAGGTCATTAATTCAACCTCTCCTATGTATAAGGGAAAAACTTTACTCCAGGAAGCTGATAATTGCCCAAAGTCAGTTGAAAGTAGAGCCAGATCTAGAAACACTGTTTGTCAACTACTAAATGTGTAAGTTAACTGCATTCCAGTTGCTCATTAAACAGCTCTACATTTTATAAAATAGTAATGTTAAGAAATGACTGCACCTATCAATTTGTACATCTAAGTATTTTAATATCTGACATAATACTGCATTGTATTAATATTATGTCGAGATCAAGAAAATGATAAATTGGGATGCATTTAGAGATGTCATCTAAGATTTATAGGACTAGAGGTAAGTTTGCATGTAAAATACTTGTAGTTAATTCAGCTGTTGTGTCTATAGAATTCCTTTTAAATATTTATGCCTCTAGCATAGCAATTTTTTTTTTAATTTCCAAAGGTCTATGGGCTTCAAAGTAATCAATAGGTGAGCTTCAGGGACTCCAAGAAATACCAAAATTGTTTGCAGGATTTTTGCATTTTTGGATGTTCCATCGTAAGGAAAAAAATTGTTAAGAAAAGCTTAAGAGCTACTGCTTTAAGTTAGCTTAAAACAAAAACAAAAATAAAACACAAAAGCAGGCAGAAAGAAGAAGCTGTATGAACTAGTACTTTTCTGACTCAAGAAGAAAAAGAATAAGAAAACCCTCCTGCTAACTTCCATCAGAAAATAGCTCCCACAGTGGTTGGAAGAGCTACTTCATTATCCTAAAATGCAAACTTGCAACTGAAGGGTTGGTATAGTTCATGTAGTTATAAAACTGCACTTGGTTTTGAGTTATTGCAGTTAGCATTTTGTTTATGTCTTTATGAAATATTTTCATGATGTACATAGGTGAGATCAGGACTGAATCGGTTCCTCGTGAGACGATAAAATTTGTTGGTGATTTCCACAGGACCCTTAGCACTCAGTCAGAAACAATTGCCAGAAGTAGAGCTTGGTTGTTAACAAGTCATTGTAATTTAAATGCTATTAGACAAGAAAAATTACACTAAATGTACATAATGGACTACGAATAGACTTTATGAATAGAGCATATGAGCTAATAGTTAGATTCCACTCTACATCTGTCTATGCCAGTCAGAGTGCTGGTGAGTTCCCACCATAGAGCATCAATACTTCAGTTTCTGTGTCAGTAAAATGATGATCGCATTACATACATGCATACGTATATAGACGTTCATATACCTAGACAATCCAAATTAAGATCCAAGAGATTATTGCAAAATTTAGAGGTTCTAAAGTTCCTATGGAATAGCAAATAAGTTATAAGAGCCAAAAAATGTTTAAATAAATGAGGTATGGAGACAAAGTTGAGCTATCAACTATTAAGATATTAAAAATGTCAGTAATTAATATGGTATATCAACATGCCGACAAATAAGAAAGTGAGAGAACCTTAGATGTGAACTTTAAGATATGTAAGAATAAAGTATAAAATAAAGTATATGCAATAATCACAAGTCCGTGGGAAAATAAAAAATGATTAATGTATGGTGCTGGGGAGACTGAGTAATTATTTGTCAAGAACGTACAGTCCCTATCTCATATTGCATTCCAAAACAAATGTCAGATGAAGCAAAGAGTTAATATAAAGAAACTCTGAATCAAGTTAGAAGAAAATAAAGACTACATAAACACAAATATAGTGGGATAAATATAAAGATATGACCTTATAAAACTTAACAGTTTTAAGTCAGAAATGCCAAAAGTAAATAAAGGAAACATTTTCAACACAAATTATTAACAGCAGTTTAACAGTCACTGTTACAAAAACCTTTCAGTGTTCTCTTCTGTTAGTGGCTTTATCTCAAAATATTGTGATTCCCACTTTGTATCCATTCCCTTCACTAACTGAAAACTTCTTGAAAAAAGAGAGATTTATATTCATCACTTTCCCCAGTGTCTTGAACATAATTAGGGAGCAATAGTCATTGTTATTGGCTACTAAAAAATTACAAGTATACTGATAGAAAAAGGGGCAAATAATCTACAAAACCCAGAAATATATAAGGTTGATAAGCATCTACAATTTTACATTAATGATAAATGTGCTACCACAAATTTTTAAACGGTAGTACTTTTTAGCTCATCAAAGCAGCAAACATTACAAGTGAAGTTTGATTCATTAAAAAAAAAGTTGATGTAGATGATGAAGATGAAGGTAAACTGCAAATTCTCCTAAAATTTCTGGTAAGGTTATTCATTGGTATTTACAGAATTCTTCCATTGCATGCTACAGAAATGACCTGTGACTAACTTAAGGAATAAGATCCACACCAAAAGAAGGTATTTTGTAGCTTAAAAAATCAAAAGAAAAGGAGAGGAAACAGAATAGCTGCAGAGATCATGAGAGAGAGGTGATGAAATCTTTGCCAGGTGCCATCACTGGGATGAATCAGCACCAGTCCTTTTCTATCCATGTGTCAGTTTGCTTCAGAACCAAGTTCCTGAAATGAGGGGTATGACCTAGCTCAGGTTTCATGCCCACAGTTTAGTCAGTGAATCATTGGGCAGTCCTATCAAGAACTCATTCAAAGGAAAATCAACGCACTGTTACCGGCAGAAGGGGAAAAGGGTGCTGGACAGGTAAAAAACAACAGATTTCCACTGTGTGTATCAAAAGCCTTAAAAATGTTCCCTTTGCTTCAGTAATACCACTTCTAGGAATTAATTCCATGTAATTAACTAGAAATACACACAATGTCATTAAAATGCCATTTGTAGTAGATTGATAGTAAAAATAATCTATCTGGCCAATAATAGAGGAATGATTAAATTATGGCGTATACCATTAAATCATGATTTTGAATGGTTGATTTGGAAGATGTTGATGAAATAATTGTGAAAAATGCAGAATATAAAATTTATTATGCAAGAAGAACTGACATTTACATATATAAAAAAGCTTGAATAAGATATTAACATTTGTTTTTGGGGATACTGGGATTATGGGAATTTTACTTTTAAGTATAGAAAAATATTTTTTGCCAGGAGCAGGCAGTGCTTTAATAATCACACAAAGATCTATATTAAAACAAACAAAAGAATAATTAGAGAAATGGTAGTGGCTTTGGGCTTCCAGATAACTATGTTGGAAGCAAAACATTGGACTGATATACTTAATTTTGAAAGGAAAGGAGCTAATTATACAATATTCCTTTTTTCCACATTGTAAGTTACTGTTAGCAAAGTTTGGCTAAGTTTTCTACTTTGAAAGTCAGGAGTCATTTTAGACTTTGCTTTTCAAATCTTTAACTCAATATAATAGAATTGGAAATGTATTTGAATTTTATGGTTCAAATGAAGAATTTTTATTGGCATAAGAAGTTCAAAAAAGAATAAAAGTGATTACATGTATTGATATGTTTGTTTTTCATCAGTTACCCTGCTAATACTCATTAACTCATGCTTAAATTGAGGCAATATGAACTATTATATTTTAAGAAGATAAATTATAGTCTGGTCCAGCTATTTATTAAGTACAATTAAATATTCTGTTATATTTCATTATCATAAGACAGAAAACCATGTGTCTTTAAACCAGAGAGCAAATGTAGCTGAATGGTTGAATTTCTTTTTTCTTCTTGGTTCATAACTACAGCTTAGAAATTATACATGTTGAAGAACAAAAGTGTCTCAATATAGCAATGGGTGGAATTTTCCTAAAAGCGTTAAGTGCTGTTATTATAATACATTTTTGAGTAGCAGTTTACCCTGGCATATTGGCTGAGCTCTATACAGAATGATTTTGATGATCTCATGAATTATTCTTGAATAAGTAATACAATAATTGGAAAAGAACAAAAGAGGAAAAAGAAAATTGGTTGATCATTGGTTCCCTCTAAAAGTCATCACCTTCTTGTGGCTCATGGAGACGTACAATCTGATAGCTAGTTCCATTCCAGGCTGTAAGATAGGGCCAATTTTGTTGTTATTATTTTATTTCATTAAATTAATGTATGTAATTTCCAAATGGATAATATATACAAAAATACACAGTAAAATTCTCTCTCTCCTATCCTTGTCTTCTACACTCAGTCCTCATGGCCCCCAAATAGGTAACCATTCATTTGTTTCTTAGTATATTTTCAGAGATTGCCAAACCCATACAAACACTAAACTTTTGTGTTTTTTTAAGATTTTATTTATTTATTTGACAGAGAGAGATCACAAGTAGGCAGAGAGGCAGGCAGAAAGAGAGGGGGAAGCAGGCTCCCCACTGAGCAGGGAGCCCGATGCGGGGCTTGATCCCAAGACCCTGAGATCGTGACCTGAGCCGAAAGCAGAGGCTTTAACCCACTGAGCCACCCAGGTGCCCCAAACACTAAACTTTTAAACTATTTTTTCCTTTTCTCAATTTTTATACAGATGATAACATTTTATATACATACTTTGCTTCCTACTTTTTAAACTCAACTGTCTTTGGCGATTGTCAAAGTAGGTACATAAAGATTCCTCATTCATTTTTAAGCTCCATGGTATAACATTTGCTGAAACTACCATAATTTATTTATTATTAAATAGTCCCCTTCTGATGGACAGTTTCATTTTTTCAAATATTCTGGCTAACACAACCAATGCTGTTGTAAATAATCTTGTGTACATTATTTCACGTGTGCAAGAATCTGTAGGACCTAGACGTAGCATCACTGGATTCATATATATGTGTGTTTGTTTACTTTGAAATTGTATGTGTATTTGTTTTCACATTTGATTATCTTGCTTTTCTTGTCTTCAGTTGCATGATTAATAATGTTGAATTGGACTGGACCAAAGACTTCCATTCATGATATTTCCCTAGAGACTCCTGCCTGGGTTTACCCTTATCTATCAGCATGGTTTGTAGGCATGCAATTTATTGTGAACCAGTCTTGTTTGCTGATTTTCCATCATCTGCTTAACCATCTTGACCACAAAGATAGCTAATAAAATAGGGAGATTTTGTCAAATCGTTCCTTAATTTCAAAACTTCTCTTTTCCTATCCTCTGGCCTACTAGACTAACAAATTATATGAGCAATGTGAGCACTTGCTATTCATCTACTAAATGACAATATTAAAAATAATCATGTCCCATGTTGGCAAGGACGCAGTGAATCTGGTGCTTTCAGAAACTGTTCGTTGCAATTAAAATTGGCACAGCCCTTTTGAAAAGCAATTTGGCAGCATATTGGGGAAAAAAGCCCACAAAGTATTCATACTATCTGATCCATTAATATTCCTTCTGGGAATCTGTCCTAAGGAAATAGTATAAAATATGGAAAAGGTCTTATGTTTGAAGATGTTGATTGATGTATTATGTAAAATATAAAATCGGAAGCAACTCAAATGGCCAATAATACATTTAGGCATGTAAAGTTGAGGATAACTTACAGCAATTAAAAGTATATATGAGAATTACAATAAAATGAAATACATATGCTATAATGTTTCTTGAGGAAAACATGGTACAAAAGTGCATATTAGTCCTATTATAGGAATTAAAACCTGCACATAGCAACACTGAAATTATAAATGGGTTATAAAGTAGTGGGAAAACAGGTAATTCTTTCCCTATATTTTTATCCCCAGTTTTCTGGAATATTTTACAATATTTTAAATTTAAAAAAAGAATTAGATTTTCCCTTTTGTCTCTGATATTTTGCACTGAATATAAATCATGCGTTTGATGGCTAAGTTCTTTACCATTATTCAGTGGTGCGCGATTTTTCATTTTTTATGTACAGGTGAGTTCATCCCAGAGTGTGCAGTGCAATGCGTGTTTTCTTCACAAATGCTCTCTCCCTCCCTTCTACATACATAAACAGACATCTTAATCGCTGAACTTCCTTTCAGTGTCATTCCTTGTGATAGGTATTTTTTTTCTCTTTAGAAGAAAAATTCGGGTATTTTGAACAATCCCGAATATGCCTTTTGCCTACTTTTTAGACTCAATCTCCTAACATTCTCCCCTCTGCTCACTAACTTCTATCATGCTGATCTTTCTCCTTCTCAAACACTCTAAGCCAAATCAGACTGTCTCCTAATTCTTAATTAAATTCTACATATTTCATTAAAATATATGCAGGGAAAGTTAATAACATAGCCAATATATCAGGCACATAGGCACGCCCTGTGGAATAGATGGACATTACGTAAGATTGCCCATGACAATTGTATATCTTAAAAAAAAAGCAAATAACTAAAAGTTAATGAGAAAAATACCCCCCCCCTTTTTTTTTACATATGAGTTTAAGTTGAAGTGAAGTAAGAAGGGAAAATGTGAAGTATGTTTTTCCCCCACTAGCTCTTTGGAAAATGAATGTGGAGGCATTATCTTTCTTTATTGAAGTGCATTTTATATCATAGACTATCTCGTTATCTTTGCCCAGCTGATTATCACATTATCTTCAAAGTGTAAAGCTCACAGTTAATTTCAAGGAGACTGCAATGAGAAGAGTGTCGTCTCATGTTTGAAGCACTGTTTTACAGTTCTTTCTACTTATCTTTCCTGTCAAGTGAACTGATTTTGAATTTCTTCATAATAAAGATGTTATATTTGGAGACGGTGCACCAGTGAGGAATGGGATCATTTTTTTTTTTAAAGATTTTATTTCATTATTTGACAGAGAGAGAGAGAGATCACAAGTAGGCAGAGAGGCATGCAGAGAGAAGGAAGCAGGCTCCTTGCCAAGCAGGGAGCCCGGTGCGGGCCTCGATCCCAGCACCCTGAGATCATGACCTGAGCTGAAGGCAGAGGCTTAACCCGCTGAGCCACCCAGGCGCCCAGAATGGGATCATTTTGAAGTTACAGTGGGAAGAAACGCTTTCTAAAGGACTTGCTTTGGTCAATACCCCATCTGTGGCCTGCCAGGACTATCACCTGAGACTCAGTCAAATTTTAAAGACTACATCCTGTTTTGCTTAATTTTTTTCAAGACCTTATTTATTTGAGAGAGAGCTAAAGCAAGAAAGACCACAAAGGGAGAGGGAGAAGCAGACTTGCCACTGAGCGGAGAGCGCAATGTGGGCCTCTATCCCAGGACCCTGAGACCATGACTGGAGGAGCTGCAGGCAGATCCTTAACCAGCTGAGCTGCCCAGGTGCACTTCTGTTCTGTGTGTAAGTGCAGAAACCTCCCTCCATTGTATGTTTTAGCCACATCACTGCCAAGATCATCTCTTCCGTTGTCTTTTCCTAGCTACACTTAGAGATTTCACTCTCAGCTATTCCAGATTTCCCACCAACACCAGCGATAGCTTCAACTTGTGAATATTTTTATTAAAAAGACTTCCAGTAGCTTCTCAGGCTCTAAAAACATATTCATCTAAAATTGCATTTATAAAAAATAAAAATAAAATAAAGTAACATTTATAATTAAGTGTTCAGGCCATGATTAGGGGTAGGGGTGACAACAAAATTTGAAAATAAAGTTAAAATATCATTTTAGGAAAATGGGACAATAGTTCCAGTCTCATTGAGCTTTTCATTGAGAATAATAATAACAGTAAATAATTTTGGGAGTGTTACTACGTGTTAGATAATAGAATTGTTAATCATTTTATGGATATAATATGACTTAATACTTAGCAAAACCTTAGGAGGTATATGTCATTAGCATTTACATTTTATAGATGTTGAAACTAAGAACAAGGTAAAGGTTAGGTAATATTTTTAATTCTTAAAAGTGAGTTTTTGATAGAGCCAAGAATCCAACACCAGAGCCTCAAACAAAAATCGTACTACTTTTGTTTACTGGCTTTTAGCATAAACTGATTGAACTTTCAACTTTTTCCCTCTGCTGAACAAACTCAACAAAGGAGGTGAAATTTGTAATATGCATACATACACACATGTACATATATCTGCATATGTATATGTATATGTGAATATATGTGTATTTATATCTATCATGAGAAAGGAGATTTCAAGTGAACAGGCCCAGGGTAGTCTAATAAATGGAAAAATAACTCCATCTTCCTCCAACTTCAGCTGTAATTTCTGTCTTATTCATGTTCTTTGTCATGTAGTTTACTATGCTGTTTTATTATTTCACATTTCAATTTAAAATGGAGAAATGAAGTCAGGGATATTTAAAAACCAAATTTGAAAAGTCCTCCAATGAGATTCCCTCCAGGTAGTCAGTTTAAAAATAAAATTAAGAGATTTGGCTGCTAACCAAACCTTTTTTGGGGGAGAAGGGAGAATGGGAATGAGGAGTTGAGTGCATTACTACTATTAGATTTTTTTTTTAAAGCCTCATTTTAGAGTGACAGTTCATTTCTCTTTTTTAGTTGGTGATGTAAAAATGACATCCTCTACTTAATTTTTCCCTATAACTCAGATAGGATTTGAAATCTATATTATGCCATCAGTGGCTTGACAAATATTTATGATGGCTGCTCATTTTCATGTATATAAGATTCTGAAAAATATCCAAAAATATGTAAAGCAAAGATTTCAGTACTCAGAAACTCAATGATTAATTCCTGTTTGAACTGAGGACTTACACCTGAAGCCTTGTTTCCTAGCTCTTTTAGTGTCATATTCATTGTCATATTTATATCTGTAGCTTTCCCAGTTGCAAAAGTAATTTACCCAGCAGGACCTAGCTTAACAACGAAGGGGCCATGAATCACAATCATAACTTTTTTTTTTAACTAAATACATTAATGTTGTATTTCAAGAAACTGACTTCTCAGAGCTGATGACTGAAGACTATTGAATGTAACTTGGTCTATATTTGATACTAGATGCTCCAGAACAGAAAGGTTAGATTTGGCATTAATTGTTATCACTGTTTTTCTTTACTCACATTTGCTTTGCTTTCAGAATTTCTCAAAATGAAGAAATAGATAATGTAAGAACATAGGAAAGATGGAAACTTAAGAGTTTATGTACTTTAGAATTATATATCTACTTCTTGGGTGTTACTTTGTATCTATGAGCCACTTTTTGTGTGTGGCAAAATTAGTGTAAGTTATGTGTGCAATTATATATTCTTGTGTTCATAGTGACATGGACCTTCCTTTTAAAAATTATTGAGGTTGCTTTCTGATCTCAGTCACCTAATGAGCTAGAAAATACTGCATGTCTATGTTGTCTTATGCCTTCAAGTCACATTATAATTCCAAGAACCCAGTTCATTAACAGTGAAGAGTGAAAAGATAATAACTTGTAAAAAAGTTTAAGTTGATGATTTTGAAGAATTTAATTTGGAAAATACATATCTAGCAAAGTTAGTATTATATTTTCATTTTTAAATAGGTATACCATAATTAAAAAGAAGTATATAGATTCTTTTCTCTATTTATATATTTCACTCACATTTTGTTTTTCAGCAAATGCTGTTGTCCAAAACAAGTGTGAATTGCAATTCAACTGAACTAATAACTAGTGCACTAATGAATATTTGGATATCATGCACATGCAATAAGTATTACTTTTAACAGAAATGTCATGTGCGTACCACAAAAACAATGAAAAAGCATATATAAAAATTTTTCTGTATAGACGTGAAAAGTGAACTGTTTTCTTTTAGCAATGTGCAACATTGTTTATAATTTAATTTTTTTAATGGGATGCATTATTTTCACTGAGTAACTTACATTTGCACTGGTAAGCCAATATCTTCCTTGCAGAGTATTTATTTATTTATTGCCTAGCTTAAAAAATGAAAAATATTTACCCTCAATTATAGTTCTGTATTCAACTCTAGCTGTAGTCCCTATCATGTGCCAGGTGTTGTTCTAAGGGCTGGTGAGTAAAACAAAGCCTCCATATTCTCATGGAATTTACATTTTATTTGGTGAGGAAGGTAATAGGACTGGGGGAGAAGGCAGGACAGGAAGGAGGAGAGAGGCAACATATAAGTAATAGAACAGCACATCAGCTAGTGTGAGTGCCATGGACAAAAACAAAAGCAGGAGCGCCTGGGTGGCTCAGTTGATTAAGTCTCTGACTCTTGATTTAGGCTCAGATGATGACCTCAAGGTCATGGGATGGAGACCCTGCCAAGCCCCATGTTGGGTTCTACACACTCAGCTAGGATCTGCTTGTCTCTCTCACTCTGCTCCTTCCCTGCACGCTCTCTCTCTCTCAAATAACTAACTAAATAAAACCTTAAAAAATAATAAAAACAAAGAGGAAGGGCATAGACACTGATGGAAGAATGAGCTTTAGGTTTTAGGTAAGGTGGTTAAGAAAGGTTTTTCAGAAGATGTGATATTGACTAGAGACCTGAATTAAAAAGAGAACCATGCCATGTTACTACATTACTATTTGGGGACAAATCCTTGAGGTAGAGATGGCTGTGGAACACTCAAGTCTGGTATGTCAGAGACACTTTAGTCAACCTAGTGCTACCGGAGGGAATGAATAAGGAAGAATGGTAGGAGGTGAGATTGGAGAGGTAAGGAAGATAAACCCTTTGTAGTCTGTAGAAAGGATTACAGACTCTGAAGTGTCAACATTTGGAGGGTTTTGCCTGGGAAGATGGTTTGATGGGTTTCTGGCTGCCAGGTAGAGAGCTCACACTAGGGAAAAAGAGGCCCAGTAGGAAATTTCAGATATACACAAGAGAGAGAATGGTGGTCTTGGAAACAGGGAATAGAAACACTTTAGCTATGTTCAAGCATTTCTGAATATGAATTATCTTGTTTGCTAATGTCTGATTTTTGATTCTCCATGCTACATAAGGATAATGGCAGAAACCAAAGTGCTGTGGACTCTCAGAACAGTATTGTACACTTATCATGTATGTGCATTTTATTTTTCCTAAGGCAACTTATCAATAATAAAGACACTAAAAGATTTGACTATGTGAAAATTAAATGTGCTATTAGCACTTCCAACTTTTCTTCTGTTTAGATTTAATTCCTCCTACACAATTTATCATTTTATATGCTTTCTCTTCCTCATTTGGTAATTGCTCACTGACCTGCTAGTTCCGAGAGGAGACATACTCTGTAGTTACACATAGAATTTTATTGCGGACATAGAATTTATAATGTTTTAATCAGTCTGGACTATGCATTGCCAGAGGCAGAATTCCAATTCAAAATAGTTTAGAAAAATTTGTTGGTTTGTATCACTGAGTGACCGAAGGGGTAAATTCAGTTGTATCAGGATCAAAGGTTTCTACCAATAATATGGAGGTATTCTGTAACCCTACTTCATTGTATTATGGCTAGCTTCTGCTTGGTTTCATTCTCAGGCAGTTTCTCTTTTTCCTCCACATATCTCACACTCCCACCTCCACACCCCACAGTTGGCAATCTCCAAATTAAAGATGCCAGAAATGGAGTGAAGCTCTTTTCTTAAAACTCTGGGAAAGGTCATAATTTGGGTGATGTGACTGAGTCAATGTGATCAGGAGAAGAGAGTGCTGACTCACATGCCTATACATTTCTTCTCTGGAACTACGTATGAGGACTGATCATGACCCTAACAAAAGTTGTTGAGGATACAAAAAAAAATTGCATCCACTTCATTTGACTTACTTCAAATTAACTTCAGGTTTTTTAATTTATTGGAAGCTGGCAGTCCTTATTTCTGGGTTAATTTTTGTGAGAAGAGATATATAGAGTCCAAGGGAACAGAACAAACCTCATTACCATTTGGGTGGATGCAAAAATTGCCCAATGCCCATTAGATGACAATGGACAAATCGTTCTCTGTTAAACATAACTTCCAGTGGTGATACACACATTAATTTGAACCACATTTTCCACCACCAACAAAAGTTCATGAAATTTAAAAGAAAATGAAAACGTCCTTAAGAGTAACAAGGGTCATGAAGGATTATAGTGCTGAAATCTGGGAGAGATATGCATCTACCATTTAAGCATATTTTATCATCCGAAAGAAAAATGAGATACTGAGTTGCAATCTTGGTGATCTTGTGGGTCTGGGTGGAATCCAAAAACCTCCGAAGGGTGATTCAGTAACTAACCATCCCTCTTTTGGGACTGGACTTTTAAGAAGCTGAACTGTAGGAGTAAGTTTGTTGAAAGCAAACTTGTCTTTTCATCAACTTGCAGTCCAGCTGCATGTTATATGGGTAGCCTGGGAAACCACAAACCTTAAAATCAAATTAAGGTGGTTCAAGCTGGCTAGCATCCTGAGTATCTGGCAGGAGAAAATGAAAATCCTCTCTGAAGGAAGTATCATCTTAAGCTTGAAATATTTTAGTGAATAATTTTTCATGTGCAATATTCAATATACATTCAAACCCAGATACACATTGACAAGTCATCAAAATGAACGTTGTCAGTGAAGGACAGATGGTCATCACATTCCTCTTGATACAATGTTCTGACAGGGAGACTGTATCAGTTATGTAATAGTATGGTTCAGAATGTGTAACTTTAATCATTGAGAAACAACAGATAAACCTTAATGAGGTCATTCTATTTAAAAGAGAGAGAACAAGACTATGTTATTCAAATATGTCAGTGTCATAAAAGACAAAGGATGTGGAAATGTCCCAAATTAAAGGAGACTAAAGAATCATTACGACTAAATGCTATACATGATCCTAAATTAGATTCTGTACTAGAGAGATAAACATGGTAAAAAGTCACATTACTGGGGTGCCTGGATGGCTCAGTTGGCTAAGGTCTGACTGTTGATTTTGGCTCAGGTCATGATCTCGGGGCCTGGGATCAAGCCCCACATCAGGCTCTGCATTTGGCAGGGAGTCTGCTTGAGGATTTCTCTCCCTCTCCTTTCGCCCCTCCCCCTGCTCTCTCTCTCTCTCTCTCTCTCTCAGATAATCTTTAAAAAGAAAAATTATTGTCTCAATTCATAAAATAGAATATTGGGTGGAGGACTAGATAAGAATATTTGTTTTAGTCAGTTTGGTCTGTTACAGTACCATAGAAAGTACCATAGAAAGGGTGACTTATAAACAACAGAAACTTACTTTTCTTGATTCTGGAGGGTAGAAGTCTGAGATGAGAGTGTCAGCATTGTTGGGTTCTGGGGAGAGAGCTCTTCTAGTTGGAGCCTGCTGATTTTCACTGTATCCTCACAGGATGGAAAGAGCTAGCAAGCTCTATGAACTCCTTATATAGGGGCACTAATCCCGTTCATAAGGGTACTATCCTCATGACCTAATTACCTACCAAAAGCCCCACCTCCAAATGTGATCACATTTGGACTGGGATTTCAAGATAAGAATTTTGGAGGGACACAAACATTCAGTCATTGTAGTATTATAATGATGTTAAATTAACTTATTGGTAACTGTCTTGTGGTTAGATAATATTCTCATCTTAGAAACAAAACACTAAAGATTTTATGAGTAGAATTATGTGTATAACTTATTCTCAAATTGTTCAGGAAAGAATTATATATATCCTACAGGTAAAGAGAATTACACATAATATTTATTTAGAGAGAAGAGACTTATATTTATTACATATCTTTATAAATAGAATGGTAAGGCAAAGAGGCAAAATGTCAACAATATTGAATCAAGGAAAGGTTATATGGATGTTTTATATATTGCTTTTACTCTTAGAAATTTTTTGTAGCTTTGAAATTATATGTAAGGGCGCCTGGGTGGCTCAGTGGGTTAAAGCCTCTGCCTTCGGCTCAGGTCATGATCCCAGGGTCCTGGGATCGAGGCCCGCATCAGGCTCTCTGCTCAGCAGGGAGCCTGCTTCCTCCTCTCTCTCTGCCTGCCTCTCTGCCTGCTTGTGATCTGATCTCTCTCTCTCTTTCTCTGTCAAATGAATAAATAAAACCTTAAAAAAATGAAATTATATGTAAATGAAAGTTGAAAGGAAATATTAGGCCCACCAGGATCCAAGATATCTAAGTTATCAGATGCAAACTACAATACCACTAAATAAAAAAATAAATATATATTTGGTATTTTCATTGAGGAAAGAAACCCATACTTGAAAATCTATGCAAGGGTGAAATAGCAGAATTGAAAAAGAATCATATTGAAATTATGAATTGAAAATATAATAACTGAAACTAAGAATTTACTGAATTGGATACAAGAGAAGAGGTACTAACCAAGTTGGAAGTCGAGGCAGAAGAGGCAATCATGATTGTCAGATTAAGATAAAGAAAGGAGGACAATTAAACAGTGAGAGGACTTTCCAGGCATTTAATGGAGTTCTAGAAGGAAAGGAAAGAAACAGAAGCAATATTTGATGAGATGATGCCTGCAAAATTTTCAGAACTGATTAAAAATTTTAATCCAAAGATTTAAGGAGTCCAAAGGATCCCAAGTAAATTTTTAAAAAGTAAGCCATATTTAGACACATCACAATAAAATTGTAAAACCAGTAATACAAGAGGAAAAACACAGCTTTCCTTCAAAAGTTAGATTGAACATCTACAACATCAGGGGAAGCCAGAAGATAGTGAAGTGTTCTATTCAATGTATTGAATGAAAATAATTGCGTATCTATAAATTTATACTCAGTAGAAATATTCTTAAAACAACAAAGTCTAATAAAGTAGAAAAAATTAGACAAAGGAAAAGCCAAGCAAAACCTGACTTTATCACCAGCAAACCTGCACTAAAAGAGTTAATTTGTGTATATGAAAAATGATCCCATACAGGAAACAATAAAGAACAAAAAGGATAAGTGTGTTACGTAAATCTTAATGAAATTTGGCTTTATAAAACAATAATGAAATTTAATAAATTGAGCTGAAAGAATTAAAATACACAACCAAAAAATCATATGAGTCAAGGGGAAGTTAAATGAAATAAAGTTGGCTCTTTTGGTCCTTGAATTGTCTAAAGAGGGAGGGGCCTATCACTTTGATAACTCGTGGATGCATGCTATAATTTCTAGAGTAAATCTGGGAGAATAGAAAATTGTGAAGGAGGAAAAATTGTGAATTGTGAAGGAGGAAAAAGTGAAATGCTAATTAAAAGCACATTCAGTCTAAAAGGAGACCAAATTTTAAAAATTAAAAAAAAAATGTGAGTACAGTTGGAACAAATAGAAAGGATGAGATGGTCAGGTCACAACCAATATTTTGGTAATGACATAAAATGGAAAATGGTTAAATTATGTCAATCTCAAAGACTGTTGGACAGTGTTAAAAAATGTAACAATGTAGTGTTTTCAAAGGAACATCCAAAACATTAGGATGTGGAAAGTTTGAAAGAAAAAGTTACCATTACTCACTGATTCATGTGTGGGTAGTAATGGCTTTTTTATTTATTTTTTATTTATTTTTATTTTATTTTTTTAAAAGATTTTATTTATTTATTTCACAGAGGGAGAGAGATCACAAGGAGGCAGAAAGGCAGGCAGAGAGAGAGAGAGGGGGGGGAGGCAGGCTCCCCGCTGAGCAGGGAGCCCGATGCGGGCCTCGATCCCAGGACCCTGAGATCATGACCTGAGCCGAAAGCAGAGGCTTTAACCCACTGAACTACCCAGGCACCCAGTAATGGCTTTTTTAAAGATGGCATAACAATTTAGGCATAATTAATGGTGAGGATTACAAACCTATACATCTGAGAGAAATACACCAGTATTGATATTTAAAAATCACTTGTGATATAATCATCAGGGAAATGCAAATCAAAGCCATAATGAAATACCACTGCACACCTGTTAGAACGGCTATCATCAAAAAGATAAGAGATAACAGCTGTTGGTGAGGATTTGGAGAAAAAAGAACCCTTGTGGACTGTCGATGGGAATGTAAATTGGTACAGCCACTATGGAAAACTGTATGGAGATTCTCCAAAAAATTAAAAATTGAACTATCCTATAATCCAGCGATCCAACTTCTGGGGACATATCTGAAGGAAATGAAAACAGGGTCTCAAAGAGGTACCTGCACTCCCATGTTCATTGCAGCACTACTTAAAGTAACCGAGCATGGGAACAACCTAAATATTCATAAATGGGTGAATGGATAAAGAAAATGTGGTGTACACATAATTCTACACATACACGCAAACACACACATGCACACACATGCGCGCACACACACACACACACAGAGGACTGTTAATCCAGTCATTAAAAAAGGAGGAAATCCTGCCATTTGCCCCAATATGGATGAAACATGAGGGCATTATGCTGAGTAAAATAAGGTAGACAGAGAAAGACAAATACTGTGTGATCTTACTTATATGTGGATTATAAGAAAGTTGAACTCAGAAAAAACAGAAAATAGAATGCATCTGCCAGGCTGTAGGGGTGGTGGAAATGGGGAGATGATCGTCAAATGTGCAAACTTCCAGTTGAAGGTGTATAAATTCTGAGGATGAATGTCTACTATACTTAACAATACTGGATTATATACTTAAAGATGCTAAGAGACTAGATCTTACATGTTCTCACTCCTCACCACACAAGGTGATTTTGATGTAAGGTGAGAAAAATGTTAACTAATCTTACTGTGGTAACCATATTTTGCAGTATGCACATGAATCAAATCAACATGTTGTACCTTAAATTTATACAATGTTACATGTTAATTATACCTCAAATCTGGAAAAATTCTTTGTGATCAAACATAAGATTTCATTCATATAACATGCATACATAGGTTAATTTAAAAGTGTTAAAAAGAAAAGACATAAAAATGTGCCATTAAATTATTACTACAGTTCTATTGTAATTCTATTCTAATTATTTGGCATATAGACAGACAAATAGAGTTTGTCTTTCTCCCTCGCTCCCTCAAAGTATGCTCAATTGCCTTAAGCAATGTCCCAATATAATGATTTGGTAGAGTAATTGCTAAATGCTGCAACATTTTAGATTTACTGTATACTTGATTTTCCTCCTCATTCATGGAAAGCCAGTATACCATCACTTTTGCCATTTTCAATGGACATCTTACTAAACTAACTCTCCCCTCAAGATAATTTGCTATGTATTTTTGTCTGCCTGTTTTCTTCTTTTTAAAGAGAAAGGCACAGGGCATATTTTGAAGTCCTTATCTCAATTCCCACACCATCTTTCAGTAAATGCCTCCGTGTGATTTAAATAATCTACCCTCCCCAACTGACAGACTATTCTTGACTGTGATCAACATATTAAATGATTTAAATGTAACATTTTTAATTTAAACATAAATAGATGTCTGTATATAGAAAGATTAAGGATAATTTTAGGGTCTCAATCCAGGTTGTATTTCCCAATCCAAAAGGACTCTAAGAACTCTGGTCCTTTGATCACCCTAGGGTAGGAGGTCAGATAAAGTTCCCCTCCAGTGCAAAGCATTCAATTAGTTTTTTTGCCCTGGTTAGGGCAGGGAGAGAAAATAGTTCTCTGTTTAGTCCACCATTTGGTTGCTGTCATATGGAATTTCTTCATTTGAGACTGTCTCTCTGTGAAAACTGATCTCTAGTCTTATTCCCCTCGGTCAATTTTTGAGAAAATAATTGATTATAATTATCAATATTAACAATTATAATTGTTAATAATTATCAGGTGACAATTGAAATAATTGTGTATTTGATGTATACATGGCAAGTTAATCTACTTACAAGAAATATTCTTTTTTTTTTTTTACAGACATGTCAAAACCAGGTCACTTGTAGTCACTTAGATTTTCTTTGCCAGTGCTTCCCTTTGATGAAGTAAAAGTGCCCTTATATCTTTTGATTGCATATCTTAAGTCCTGAATGATGTTAAGAGTATCTCTTCTCATGTTGCACCCACTAAGAATAATGTGGCTTTGTCATTAAGTTAAAATCCTCAGTAAGATCATATCCTATTATGAGCATCGCTGCTGTTTGGGAGATGGGAGGGTCCTAATCCTTCACACACACACACACACACAAAATTGTTGTCAACAGTATTAGCCTGATACACTTTTGAACTGAGCTTAGCAGTGAACTTTTTAAAATACTCCCATTCAGTATGTATAAATGTTGCTTGACATTGGTTTCCAAATTTAAAATGTGAAAGAATAACATTTTTTAAAAAGAAGTTTTGGAAAAATTGGCTTAGATGGTGAAGAATCTAAGAGTCCCTTGGGGAGGAAAAAATTGCTCAGATAATGTCTTTGCCCTAATAATTTAAACTGGCTTCTTACCAGTACCAGACTCAAGTCTATCACTGTGATTAGCATATACAATTTATACAATTTTACTTTCACTTGTATGAACATTACGATCTAATTGGTATGTTGCCAGTGTGTTCTTTAACAGGTGTTTCCCTGGTCACATATGTTTGCTAGCTTTTCTAGTAAAGACACAATTTGTATCAGGAGTTGATGAGTCATTTGTGGTTTTATCAAATTGTGTAGAATCAAATTACAGATTCATATTGTTTTAAAAATATTCAGAACTACAAATAGTGATTTATTCATTATTTTAAATTGTCATTTTGATTTCATTTTTTATTGAGGTATGATTGACATACACATTGTTATTTTTATTAAAAATACAATCCAGTGGGAAAAAGACAGTCTCTTCAACAAATGGTGTTGGGAAAACTGGTCAGCCACATGCAGAAAAATGAAACTGGATCATTTCCTGACACCACACACAAAAATAGACTCAAAATGGATAAAAGACCTCAATGTGAGAAAGGAATCCATCAAAATCCTCGAGGAGAACACAGGCAGCAACCTCTTCGACCTCAACCGCAGCAACTTCTTCC
>LNAC01000135.1:229890-245388 GCA_002007465.1 Ailurus styani
GAAAAATAATGAAACAAGATGGGATGGGGAAGGAGACAAACCATAAGAGACTTCTAATCTCATAAAACAAACTGAGGGTTACTGGGGGGTGGGAGGGTAGGGATAGGGTGGATGGGTTATGGACATTGGGGAGGGTTTGTGCTTTGGTGAGGGCTGTGAAAGATGTAAGCCTGATGATTCACAGACCTGTACCCCTTGGGCAAATAATAAAAATAAAATTAAAAAAAAATACATTTTTTGTCTTGTCTGCAAATATGATACATTTTTGGGGGGGACACTCTTTTTTTTCCACTGAGTGTGATAACACTGTTAACTTAGGCAACTGAAATGTTTTGGTACTACCTATATCGACTAAAACAATACTTGTTTAGTATTTTAAAGCTCTTCAAGATTTGGGACTTCCTTTTCTTATAAATAAAGGTTATAAGAGATGTTTTGCATAAATTATATGGATGTATAATCTTCTGTCCTAATAAAACTCTTAAATGTACATAAATGCGTTGTTACATATTGACTATCTATTTCTAATTACAGAGCTCTTTCATGACTCAGTTCAATGTGTCCGTTAGATTTCAAAATATCCCCAGAACAGGAATACTTAATAAATTATATCTCTTAAACATTATTAAAATAAATCATGCATATTTAGTAAGAACTCTGTTAACATGGTAATAGTGATACATCCATTGAATCTTGAAACTTAATTGAAATATTAGTTAACCTTTTAAAAATGAAGAGCTTGTTCTACATAATAAAATGTAAGCTACAGAGTAATAAACCATGCTTTTTGCTGCATGTCAACTCATATTTAAAAGTCCCTGTTTATGGGGTGCCTTTGTGGTCCAGTGGGTTAAAGCCTGATGGGACGCCTGGGTGGCTCAGTGGGTTAAAGCCTCTGCCTTCAGCTCAGGTCATGATCTCAGGGTTCTGGGATCGAGCCCTGCCTTGGGCTCTCTGCTCAGCAGGGAGCCTGCTTCCTCTTCCCTCTCTGCCTGCCTCTCTGTCTACTTGTAATCTCTCTCTCTCTTTCTGTCAAATAAATAAATAAAATCTTTTTTAAAAAGTCCCTGTTTAATATCATAGTGACTAAGTATATATCCATCTACTGTGAAGAGGTTCCTAGAAAGGTGGCTAATCTCGATACAAAACAAAGTGAGGATTTTTTTTTATATAGACTTGTTATGTTCTGCGTATATGTCAATGCGAAACACTGAACTTTTTCAGTCTTAGAAGGGATTCTTTCAGAGTGCATTACCCAGTGGCCTATGGCATGATATTTGGTTTTCTGTAACAAAAGTAGGAGGTACAATAGCGGCTACCTTCATCATTCCCTACCTGCTAGCTCCTTTCTTTCAGGGCTGGCAGGGAAATCTTAACTGCTCACCAAATTTTCTATTTAGAAAATGGAAGAGAACAACATTTCACCTCAGGAAAATTTTATGAGGATGAAATGTGTGTTTGAAAGCTCAGAGTAACATAATACTTTATAATTGCTGTGAAATTTCAAGATGTCCCCCCTCCTTCCATTGCCAAACGTAATCCCATTTTAGCTCAGTGAGTTGAGCAGAATAAACTTCTTGCAGACCTGACTTCACAGGCTTTCTGTTTACTCCCAAGGTTTATGCTGAGATCTTTTGAAAATGTAATGATAGTTTAATGTCCGTGTTGGTAGGGAAATGCTTCACTTGGCCTGATAAGATAGGGTATGTTTTGAAGCATTTCTATGTACTATATCATATTTAAACAATACATTTATTTTTTATCTATTAATAAACTGCAAGTTTTTATAGGTTTTTCAATACCTAGTCCATAATTCCTAATAGCATAAGACTAAATATAAGACAATTGAGCAGGATTTTCTTTCACTTTGTACCCGGCCTTGGAAATAAAAAGAAAAACGTCCTGCTGAATTTCTAGCACAGTGGAGCTTTTACCAAGAATTTGAAAACTGATAGAGATGGATGGGAGGGTAGGAGAACTAAGGTATTTGGTGTAAAAGATTCCAAACCAACCTCTTTAGCACTTTTCTGTTTCTGGGAGGAAATGGTAAGGAATGCTTTATGCACACCTACGTGTGAAAATGTATAACGAGAACAGCAAAAAACTCAATGAGAATGGGCATTGATTTGCAAAAAACTTTGCCATAGAACTCTTGCATAGTACAATGCTTTCTAGCCCATTGTAGGCAATTGAAAAACAATTATTACATAAATAGCAGTCTTGTTAACTCCTTTAAAGTATAACTTAAAATATTTTGAAATCACTTGCTATGTAAAGAAGAGGGGTACCCACCCTTTATTTTATTTCTGTCCATAATCTGCTCAACATTGGCCATACTAGCACATGTCATTGCTGCAAGTCTTTTCTCTCTCTCTAGCTGAGGGCTTCTGGACCTCATGCAGAGCAGGTTGCGTGTGCCCAGAGGTTACTGTCCCCAGAAACATCCTTGGTGAATAACATATTTGTTGGAAGTAAGTTCCCAGCTTCTTGTTTGCCAAGTGGGTAAGTCTGAGGAATATTCTCTATTGTCTCCCAGCATTCCCTAGCAAGACAGTTGCTTAAGGCAGTAACCTACTCAGCTACGTGCCCTTTATTGGCATGCACCTATCTTTATCTCACTTCTGTACCCCTTTATTGGTGCTTCCTGAGATCAACTTTCAACTACATACTAGCGCTCAAACTCTCCTCACAGGGTCTAATTCTGGGGGAATCCAAATTAGCATAAGTACCTTCCATAAAATTCTGTGGACACTAGCAAGGGAAAAATGATAGCACAGGTACTGGAGGGATACACTGGTCAGGTGTTTCGCTTCTTTGGTTGTTTTACCAATTCCTAGTTTATGTCATTCCCCTGAGACTTGGTGACTTAACTATTCCATTTCCCTAGCCCACTAAAGATTGAATGTGGTGGGTATCTTAGAATAACAGGAATAAACAAAGACAACAGCTCTAATTATTTAACTGTGAAGCAATATAAACATTTAGAAGGCTACATAAATAATGTGTTTGTGTCAGAGGATAGAGTGAAACATGTGGGCTATTCCAGTATTGATCAAAACATAAATGAACATTGCAGACATGTTAGAGAGTCTGGGTAATCAGCTCAGCTACCTGGGATAACAGTGGGACAAGACAAATGAGTGGACAAATCGAACTTTAAAGCGAAGCATTTGCTAATAGGACTCAGCCTATTTCCAGTTCCTTGAGGGTATGGCGAAAAAAAAGCCAGGGTACTTTAACTCTTCAAACACAGTACAGTCACATTGTTGCCTGGGGTGACTTGAGGACACGCTTAATAGTGTGTGAACCTCTTGAGCATCCAGACCAATATGAAACCATACTAAAGAAATCATAATAAGGAAACCTACCTTCTTCTTTGAATTTCCAAAAGAAAACATCATATTCTCCTTGAGCAACACCATCACGATTTAGGGTGGATATAGATTTCATACTTCTCCTTGAGCAACACCATCATGATTTAGGGTGGATATAGATTTCATACTTAACAATCCAGCATATTTACAAATTCCTGTTAAAAAATCAAAAGTCAGGTAATTAAAGATAGTTTTTGTCATAGCAATAATAATAAGAGAAATCAATACATCTTATGATTTTAACACAAATAGTTGCTGCTTCTTGTGTATAAGGACAATGACAGGATTTTTTTTTCTAAACAAATTGCAGAATTTGAACTTGAGATTATTTCATTTAAAAATGGGAAAACTTTCAGAATTTCTAGAAGATGAGTTTTCACCTTGCAAATAGACTCAGTTCCAATATAAAAGCCTAAAATTCAATATTAGTAGCTAAATAAAACTACATAAAATTTTGCCAATATACTCAAAATTAGTCAATTAGTTATATTCAATACCAAAATTATTATCCTATGTGTTTGATTCTTTTGTAATTTTAATATTCTGATGTTTACATTTTAAAAAATCCTGCTGAAACCTAAATAGTAACTGACATTTACCCGAGTTTCATTTCCTAAAGCAAATCTAGATATAAAATAGGATTTTCTTATTTTAATGGGACAAATGAGTGAGTCTCTCGACTCTAGAATGAGTTTCTACCAGTAGTTTCCTCTCTCCAATTAGGCCCTTATCCTACTAAGAAATTTGATGTTCAGGAAGACCAAAAAAAACAAAAAAACAAAAAAAAAACAAAAATAAAACAACAACCAAAAACCCAGAAACAAAAGCCCAACTTGTGTTTCTGCAGTTATTTTCTTCTTCTATAAAAGGTTATGTTATTTTCTAAAATGTTAAGATTTTATAATCATGGAATTTAACATTTGTTGATCTTAATTAACCAGTTTGGGTTCCGAAATGCAAGCCAACTGCACTCCTAAGGAGAGGAAAAAATTCCTTCTCCAACCTCCTGGAATCCCTGAGGTACCTGGGCTTTCCGCCAGCCTCTCTGGGAGACATGCTCAGCTGCCGTGGCAGATCGACTCTGGTGTGCACGGAGGCTGAGGAAAGTCTCTCTGACAAGCCGAAAATCACCCACAGAAAGCAGCTGCAAATGGGACAATGGGTCCCTGGGCAGCCCGGAGGGTCCAGCCTGTGGTAGCCTGCACAGTGCCGTTTGCTGTCAAGAACACCTTTTCTGCCACCTTTGCTCTCAGAGGAGCTTGAGCCACTTCTATTTATAGCTGTGAAGCAGGATGATTTCCAGAGGTGCCTCAGATGGGTCAAACTGGCATTCGAGAACTCAGCATTAGATACCATCACCTTGCTTGGTGATGGGTTTTAGGACTCTTTGTAAGAAATAATAATAGCTAGGGCAAACTGAAGGTTGACCTCTTTTTGGTCATGATGTCTGTCTTGAGCACATTAGGGGTGAAGCTGCCATTAATTCCCATGCACTTGATCTCATTTCTACAATTGGCAGGTCTGCATGCAAACACCTCTAAACTTTTGTGAGAGCTTTCTAAAGCTTTCATGTTTTCCTCACTGGAGTAGTTTACCTTTTGTAACTTGCTTCTCTGGGAACTGAAGTTTCCTCCCAGGAAGCTTAGAATGGTGTCTTCTCACCTAAAGATCTGGAGATGGTACCCATGCACAGATGCACCAAAAGCAAAATGGTTTTCAGTTCTCAAATACCTGTGCAAAGATGCAAGTGATAAAAGATTTCTTGAAAACAGTGGCCACTGTAATGAGAAAATAGAAAAGCATAGAGAATCTCTGTGTCACGTACGTTGAACTTTCTAAGAATTCTTTTATAAGAGTAACACACCATTGGCCTAATTACTTTTTCACATGAGGGACCAAAAAAAGAGCACATTCTCTTTAGTTCAAATAAAGAAACTTATCTCCTTGTCATTTAAAAGGGGGGCATAACAAATGGTAGTATAGATGATGTTTGCGATTCATCAAGTATACTTACTTAATCATACATAAAGAAAAGTCTATTAATGGTGAGTAGTTATGATTAATGCCACCAAATTGTTGCCTGTGTGCCAAGGCCCTGTGTTTAGTCCTCTGTTACAGTTACCCATTTGATCCCAACAGGCCAGGTGCTACCACCTAGCTCCCCTTTCAGATACAGACACTGTGACTCTGTGGTTGAATGACTTGGTTACTTGTATGCTTTATATTCCGTACCATGGAAGTGATCAAGTTATGATTCGAATCTAGATCTATTAGAATCCTGTGTTGGTGTGATGAATCACTATTCTATATTGCTTGCCCCCTTTTTAAAGGTATACAACATGATGATTTAATATATGTATACATTGTGAAATGTTTACCACCATCAAGTTAATTAACGCATCTGTCACCTTACATCCTCACATTGATACCTTTGTGTGTGTATGTGTGCAGTGAGAACACAAGCTCTGTTCTAGCAAATTTCAAGTATACAATATGGTATTATTAACTATACTCACCATGCTATACATTAGATCCTTATTTATCTTATAACTGAAAGTTTGTAACTTTTCGCTTGCTTTCTTTTTGAAACACAATAAAACTTGCCTTTTATAGTGAGGCTGAAGAACATTCTGGTATTATGAATTTTTAAGTGTTTCCCCATTTATGCAATTCAACATCCTGGGTTATTTTTTTTGATTCTGCCTCTGTTGCTCTAGAACTAAGCTTTCAGGTTCCTCCTAAAGTCGGACATTGCCATGCCTCTGTTAAAGAATGAAATCCACTTTCCACTATCATCTCTTTGTTCTTCCTCACTTTAGAATGTCCTCACCCTAGGACATAAAAGAATAAAAACATTTTCAAGGCACTTTAAATAATGTTTCCTGTATAGATTATAAACTGATATTATATAGCTATATTTTTTAGAAAACAACATTTTTTTTAAATCAGTTGAAAACATTTAAGTGGGTAAATGGGAATCAAGCAATTCAGAAGTGGGCACTGTAACTGTGTAATGGCTCTTGAAGAAAAATGTTCATCCAGCATCTGCTTTTTAGGTTAAAAGGAAGATATCCAAGTTTAAATCCATCAGTCACTATAAAACAGAACCCTCACTCTCATATCCTAAGCAGTGAAAAATGTTAAGTCACATTTAAAAAAAATATTTATTTATTTGAGAGAGCACACAAAAGTGGGGTGAAAGGCTGAGGAAGAAGCAGACTCCCTGCTGAGCAAGGAGTAGGATGCAGGACTTGATCCTGGGACTCTGGGATTATGACCTGAGCAAAAGGCAGATGCTTACTGACTGAGCCACTCAGGCACCTGTAAAGTCACTTTTTTAAAGGAATTTTGGTAATCAGGGGAGAAAACAAGTCATTAAAAAGATTGAAAAGAAAAACCTAAGTCAAAAAGTTAGTATGCATTAAAAATGGAGAAAAAGCTAAAATAGAGGAATAAAATAAATCCTAGGCATTCATATTACTTTTTTTTTAAAGAGTCTATTTTTTTAGAGCAGTTTTAGGCTTGTAACAAAATTGAGAGTATGGTAAATACATTTCCCACATCCTCCCCCCGACACACACACATGTATTGCCTTCTCCTTTTTTTTTTTTTTGAAGATTTTATTTATTTGAGAGAGAACAAAAGGGAGAGGGAGCTCAGGGAGGAGGAGAAGTAGACTTGTCACTGAGCAGAGAACCCAATGTGGGGGTTGATCCCCTGGCAATCCCCCCTCAGGACCCTGATACTGTGACCTGAGCTGAAGGCAGATGCTTAACATACTGAGCTACCCAGGCACCCTAGCCTACTCCATTATTAACATCACTCACCAAAATGGTACATTTTTTTAAACCAAGGATAAACCTACACCTTATAGTCATTCAAATCCATAGTTTACATTATGGTTCACTCTTGGTGTTGTACATTCTATGGGTTTGGACAAATGTATAATGATCTACCCATCGTTATTATACAGAATATTTTCACTGTCCCCAAAATCTTCTGTGCCCTGCCTATTCATCTCTTATGACCCTTCTTCCTGCAACTACTGATCTTTTTATTATCTCTATAGTTTTTCCCCCTTTCTGGAATGGCATATAGTTGAAGTCATACAGTACGTAACCTTTATCAGATTGGCTTCTTTCACTTAGTAATATGCATTTAAGTTTCCTCTGTGTCTTTACATGACTGGAGAGCTCATTTCTTTTTAGCACTGAATAGTATTCCATTGTCTGGTTGTACTACAGTTTATTCATTCACCCACTGAAGGACATCTTGGCTTGCTTCCAAGTTTTGGCAGTTATGAATAGAACTGCTATAAACATCTGTGTGCAGGTTTTTGTATGGGTGTAAGTTTTTAACTCCTCTGGTTAAATACCAAGGAGTGTGATTGCTGGATCATATGGTAAGATACATTTAGTTTTGTAACATCCCATCAAACTGTCTTTCAAAGTGGCATTTTGCATTTCCACCAGCGATGAATGAAAGTTCATATTGCTCCACATCTTCACCAACATTTGATAACAGTCCTCTGGATTTTGGCCATTCTAATAGATTTATAATGGTATCTTGCTGTTTTAATTTGCATTTCCCTGATGACATATGATGTGGAGGGTCTTTTCATATACTTATTTGCAATCTGTATGTCTTTTTTGGTGGGGTTTCTGTTAAGGACTCTGGCCCATTTTTTAATCAGGTTGTTTGTTTTCTTATTGTTGAGTTATAAGAGTTCTTTGTGTATTTTGGATAAAAGTCTTTTATCAAATGTGACTTTTGCCAATATTTTCTCCCAGTCTGTGGCTTGTCTTATAACTCATTTGATCATTCTCTTTTCCCCCAAGTTTATTGAAGTGTAATTGATATATATTATTGTGTAACTTTAAGGTGTACAATGTGTGATTTGATACACTTATGTATTGCAGTATGATTACCACTAGAGTGTTAGTGAACCCCTTCACCATGTCATTCTCGTAGCAACTTTAAAGGATAGACCACAGTCTTGTTATCTATACTCAAATACTGTGCATTAGATTCTCAGAACTTATTCATCTTCTAATTGGGAGTTTGTACCCTTTGACCAACATCTCTCTATTGTCCCTATTCCCCAGCCCCTGCTAACCACCATTCTATTTTCTGTTTCTGTGAATTTGACTTTTTTTTAGATTCTACATATAAGTGATATGAAACATTATTTGTCTTTCTCTGACTTATTTCACTTAGCACAATGCCATCAAGAACCATCCATATTATTAGGATTTTCTTCTTTCTCTGGCTGGGTAAGATTCGTGTATGTGTGTGTACATATACCACATCTTCTTTATTCATTCATCCATCGACAGGCACTTAAGTTGGTTCCATATCTTGACTATTACAAATAATGCTGCAATAAACATGGGAGTGAAGATAACTCTTTGATATCCTAGTTGTATTTCCTTTGGATATATACCAGAAGTGAGATTACTGGATTGTATGGTAGTTCTATTTTTAATTTTTTAAGGAACTGTTTTCCATAGTGACTGTACCAATTTATATTCCCAGCAGTTGCACAAGAGTTCCTTTTCTCCCACTTCCTGGCAAACACTTTTTCTCTTGTCTTTTTGATGAAGCCATGCTAACAGGTATGGGGTGATACCTTATTATGATTTTGATTTGCATTTTCCTAATAATTACTGATGTTGAGCACTTTTTCATGCATCTGTTGACCATCTACCTGTATTTCTTCTTCAGGAAATTTCTATTCAATTCCTCTGCCCATTTTTATTTTTTATTTTAATTAATTAATTTTCCAGTTTAGGATTTTGGCTTCAAGCCCATTTATTATTATACCCATTTTTAAAAATATATATATTTATTTATTTATTTTGGTTAAACACTTTTTCTTTTTCTTTTGACAGATTAATTCACATTTTTCAAACACGGAACAGGCCAAATTCATAAAGCGATCTGGGTTTCATTTTCTGTATGCATTCAGCTGCAAGCAACTACTTAATATGCAATAATCTATCTTTAACAGTGGCCTGTCCCATCGATAAGCATTAACAAATATTATGCCCATTTTTAAATCAAATTGTGTTGTTGTTATAAATTTGTGTGTGTTCCTAATATATTTTGGATATTAGCCTGTTAACAGATATATGGTTCACAAATATTTTCTCTCATTTCTTAGGTTGTCTTTTCATTTCGTTGATTGTTTCTTATGCTGTACAGAAGATTTTTAGTTTGATGTTTTCATTGTTGTCTTTGATGCTTACATTTTTGGTATCATATCTAAAAAGTCATTGCCAATACCTTTGTCAAGGAACTTTTTTCCTATGTTTTCTTCCAGGAGTTTTATGGTTTCAAGTATCTTATTTAAGTTTTTAATTCATTTTGAGTGGTATAAGATAGGAGTCCAATTTTCTCTTTTCTGTATGTGGTTATCCAGTTTTCCCAACACCATTTATTGAAGCGACTATGTGTTCTCATTGAATATTGTGGGTTCCCTTGTCAAATATTTGTTGTCTGTATATGTGGGGTTTATTTTTGGGCTCTCATTTCTATTCCATTGTTCTGTATATCTACTTTTATGCCAGTACCATACTGTTTTACTGTAGCTTCTTATTACAGTTTGAAATCGGGAAGTGTGATGCCTCTAGCTTTGTTCTTTCTCAGGATTGCTTTAGCTGTCAAGGTCTTGTGAGGTTACACACAAATTTTAGGATTATATCTTTCACTTTCTTCATTAAATTTGTTCCAAAGTATATTTTATTTTTGATGCATTATTTTTAAATATGAGATTTTCTGTGATGGTCAACATATGATAGTGTGATACCCATTAATNTGTAGCTTCTTATTACAGTTTGAAATCAGGAAGTGTGATGCCTCTAGCTTTGTTCTTTCTCAGGATTGCTTTAGCTGTCAAGGTCTTGTGAGGTTACACACAAATTTTAGGATTATATCTTTCACTTTCTTCATTAAATTTGTTCCAAAGTATATTTTATTTTTGATGCATTATTTTTAAATATGAGATTTTCTGTGATGGTCAACATATGATAGTGTGATACCCATTAATGTATACAATACTTATAAAGTTAAAGAAAAAACAAAGAAAGGATAATCACTGAAGTGAAGTAAATAAATGCTAAAAAGTTAGTACTTATAAACCTTTTATAGAAAATAAATCTCAGGAGCGCCTGGGTAGCTCAGCTGATTAAGTTTTCGACTCTTGATCTCAGTTCAGGCCTTGATCTCAGGGTCATGAGATTAAGCTAAGTGTGGAGCCTATTTAAAAAANCTTAAAAAAAAAAAGGAAGAAAGAAAGAAAAGAAAAAAGGAAAGGAAAGGAAAGAAAAAGTCTCCGAAAAAAAAATCTTTGAAAAAAAATGTTCTAGCACACATAAAGTTATTGGTTTTAACATATGAATTATTGGATTAACTATATTAAACAATGAAGCTAAATATTTACAATATATGATTGCTATTTTTTCTTTTACATCATCTACTTATACAGCTTTGAATTCCCTCTCCCCACCGTTCTCACCTTTAACATCTCTTTTCAGTGCACCGAGAAAATCAAAGTTAGGAAAAAACTTGGGAACAGAATCAATAACCAGACATCACATTTACCGAGACACTGTCATTTCCACCAAGTCATTGATCATTTAACAAGATCACGGTGGAAGAAGTATCCGTCCACTTTGCTGTCAAGATTTTTCCTTCATATTTTATTAGAAACCTTACCTCCTGCTTTATTGATGCCTCTCATTGTACATTTAAAGATTTTCTTTCTGTCTTTAAAACAATAACAGAAACCAAGTGCTGGTATATTCTGTGTCCCTTTCTCCCTCCACGTATAAATGTGTCAACGTGGTAATGTAAACTTGGGTATATTTTCCCAATTCCTGTGTACTTCTCAACCAATTATAATCCAACTTTTGTAGTTACCACTCACTTGAGACCTTCCACTGTGGGTCCCATTAACATTCAAGGGGCTAAATATGCAGGGCAATTGGTCCATTTACTGCTTGAAATCTTGCCATCATCCAATACCTTTGGCCACTCCTTCCTTACTCAGAAACTGTTCCTTGGTATTTAAGACACTACAGTATCCTGGTTTTCTTCCTCGGATTTGGTTGCTCAATCTCAGTTTCTTTTGTAGCTTCTCTTCTACTGTCAATTCTTTAAATGACAGAAGTGATATTTTAATTTGCATACTTATGCTTTTATTCTGCTGATATTTAAGTATCTACCTCATAACCAGGCACTTTCCCATGGCTTGGTGTTCTGTAAGTACCTTAAAAGGTTAGGATGATTTCTTTCTTTTCTTCCTTCCTTCCCTCCTTCCCTCCTTCCTTCCTTCCTTCCTTCCTTCCTTCCCTCCTTCCTTCCTTCCTTCCTTCCTTCCTTCCTTCCTTCCTTCCTTCCTTTGTTCCTTCCTCCCTCCCTCCCTCTCTCCCTCTCTCCTTCCCTTCTTCCCTCCCTCCCTCTCTTTCACATTCTTTCTTCCTTTCCTCTCTTTTTTCCTTCCCTTCCCTTCCTCACTTTCCCTCTTTCTTTCTCTCTTTCTCTCTCTGTCATGTCTTACTTAGAGCCTCTGACTCAAAATCTGGGGTTCAAAATAATTAAAATGTATCACTGTGCTATATTTTTCCTGTAATAGATAATTTTACAGCTTTTTTATACACATTAATATTGACTAGGTGGCAGAAGGTTGAAAAAATAACGGACCAAAAATGAAAAAAAACCAAAATCATGGCCTTGTGTTTCTAAGAGCATGGTCATTTTTTTCTCCTTCCATATTTTTATGGAAGCATTTAGAGGATGATAAAATGCCATTTTATAAGATAGCATTTTCTGTGAAAGGAATGGCATGCAAAGCTATTAGCTATTTTATTGTAATAGACTTGAAAACAATAAAAGAAACATACTTTTAAAACAAAGTAGCATGGAAATTATTACTTCTATCTTTCTTGTTTCTCAAAAATTAAATCAAATGATTTCCAATTAAATTTTTGTTGTATGGTACTAAAAATTCCCTAACTCTAATTAGTACCTATCTCTCCCTACCCATGAGCAGAAGTATACTCTGTATTCTGAGATGTTTGCTCTTAAAAAGAGATGGTTGCATAAAACAGTTCATAAAGAACCGGGCATGTCTTTCAAAGGCTCCAGTGTAACAAAGACCTGTAATAAATCCCATTAGATTTAGCTATCTGAGGATAACTTAATATAGTTAACAAGTTCAAAGATATGTGCTATCTAATATTTATAAGGTTTTTAATAAAAAAGAGAACACTGATATTGAGTGGGAAAAATTACAGGGATATTTCATTTGAGAGATGAACTATTTCTGAGGCAGGGGAGTCTAATTTTTAAAATAATAACTTTTGAAAGGTTCTAAGAATCCAGCAGATGCCCTAGTTGTTCTGGTGAGGTACTGAAAGTGAGACTTTCTCTTGTCTATTACCTATGTGAAATAAGCACGTATTTGCAGAAAGTTAGAATCTGGTTATTTTGAACATCTAAACATTAATTTAATGCTTAAATATATTGCTTAATTTCTACAAGGAGGAATACTTCTTATTATTAAATTATAACTAATTTCTATGAAAAGTTCTTCCCAAACATATTTTTAAAGGGATTATCCTGATATAAGCTATCCCTTACCTTCCAATAAAAACATCCCTGAAAATGTATTTAATAGTTGAATACCTGAAAGAAAACAGTAGAATCTCACAAATGAGATTCCATTTCCAGAAAGTTAAAAAGAGATAAAATCTATAATAATTATATAAGTATTGAATTTTTATGATGTATGATTTGTAACATTTTAAAAAATTAAAAACCAGATTATATCCTAAATACAGACAGATTTATCTCTAAAAGAATAGTTTACCTGATCTACTTTTTAAAATGCATGAAAGTGCAGTATTTTTCCTATAACTTAATTAGCTAATTTAACCGCTTACTTGAATGACCTTTAGGAAAACTCAAATAAGTTATCTGGATATTAAGGAGTATTTAATGATGATTTTTCAAGGAAAAGAATAAGAGATTCTGCTGTTCACTTTGATGGCTATAATGATCTATAAGAAATGTATATATTTGGTCTTCATCCACAGTTCCTGAAAAATCCTTCCGGACCATAAAAGTGATACAGATGTTTTGTTATTAAGGAAGGTAACTTTTGGGGATGCCTGGGTGGTTCAGTCAGTTAAGCTTCTGCCTTCGACTTGGGTCATGATCCCAGTGACATGGGATCAAATCTCGCATCAGGCTCCCTACTCAGCGGGAAACCTGCTTCTCCTTCTGCCTGCTGCTCCCTCTGCTTGTGCGTGCTCTCTCTCTCTCTCTCTCTCTCTCTCTCTCTCTCTCTCTCTCTCTGACAAATGATTAAATAAAATCTTTAAATAAATAAATAGGAAGGTAACTTTTGGTTGCCACTAAAGGTTGGAGGCTGATTGGCTGGAGGAGCAACCATGTGATCAGAGGGTTAGAACTTTCAGTCCCACCTGCTCGCTACTGGAGGTGCAGGAAATTGAATCCTCCAGTGGGCTATAACTAACTTCATCAATCCTATGTGTGCGGTGAAGCCTACATAAGAACCCAAAAGGACTGGATTCAGAGAGCTTCCAGGTTGATGAACATATGGAGGTGCAGGAAGGTGCAGGAGGAGTGGGAGTGGGGTGTAGGGAGGTGCAGGGGGAGGTGCAGGAAGAGTCGGGAGCACACCGTTTCCCCACAGCTTGCCTTGTCTATCTCTTTGGCTGTTGATTCATGTCTTTTATCATACCCTTTAGTAAACCGCTAAATGAGTTTCCTTGAGTTTTGCGAGCTACTCTAGCAAATTAAAAGAACCTGAAGAGGATGTCCTGGGAACCTCTGATGTATGTAGCCAGTAGGTCAGAGGCACAGGTTACAGCCTGAGGTCTGTGACTGGCATCTGATATGGGAGATGGGGCCAGTCTGGTAGGACTGTGGAATGTGGTGCTATCTGATGGTAGGCAGTATCAGAAGTGGGTTGAATTCTTGGACACCTGCAGGGTATCTGGGAATCGCTTGGTATTGTGTGTGTGTGGGTGGGTGGGGACAACCCCCTCCTCCACACTGGAGCCCAAAAAGAGTTGTATGGGGGGAATGGCTCATCAACTTCCTTGAAGAATTTGTCAAAAGAAATGTGAACTCCAAGTTTTCTTCTCTTGGTAAAGGAGCCTGTACCAGCTATAGCTGTAGCTCTATGGAGCTGTAAAGTTCTCTCTGAATCCAAATTACTGGTGAGCTTTTGAACCTTTACTTTTAAGCTTATCTTTTAAAATGCTTATTTATTTTACCTATCACTAAATGGAGGCTTTCAGGCAAAATCTTCAGTGATAGCAGTCTCACAGTTCTTTTTCATGATTTTGGATTGTGCTGTTTTTCCTTAAAATTGAAAACAAAACCAATCGGCTCAGGATTCATCACTTTTGGCATGACTAACCATTTTCATCTTGTCTCAATTGTATTATCTCTAAAACAATGCCTTCCTTCTCTACTTTCTGGTCCTTTTTTATATAAAATAAAGACAAAGTACAGTAAAATATTATGATTGTTCAAACAATCATTGTAGTATAGACAAAAGTATATTTTATATGACGGCACAGCCATGCAAAGCAGGCAGGCAGGTAGTCCCACTCTTCAGTAGCTTGAAATATTTGTTCCTCAACTGAAGTTATAAAGGTTATAATTTAGCAAAGGAAAGGAATTTAAGAGCGAGCGTGAGTAAATAAGTTTTAAAATGGTGTGTGGCGTGTATGTTAGATATGTGAAAGATTCATTTTAGGTGATAAAGTATATTCTAAATGCAAGTTGGTCTCTATTCTGGAGAAAATCCCTTGGTCAGGGTCTCTGTATTCTTATTGGTACGTACAACTGCATTTTTATTTTATTTTATTTTTATTCTTTGCCCAAGGGGTACAGGTCTGTGAATCATCAGGCTTACATCTTTCACAGCATTCACCAAAGCACAAACCCTCCCCAATGTACATAACCCATCCACCCTATCCCTACCCTCCCACCCTCCAGTAACCCTCAGTTTGTTTTGTGAGATTAGGAGTCTCTTATGGTTTTTCTCCTTCCCCATCCCATCTTGTTTCATTATTTTTCCCTCCCT